>PVHX01011347.1:0-64684 GCA_004024805.1 Geosciurus inauris | reverse complement strand
CTCAACTCAAAGTGGATCAAAGACCTAGGAATTAGACCAGAGACCCTGCGTCTAATTGAGGAGAAAGTAGGTCCAAATCTTCATCACGTGGGATTAGGCCCCGAATTCCTTAACAAGACACCTATAGCACAAGAAATAAAAGCAAGAATCAATAAATGGGATGGACTTAAACTAAAAAGCTTCTTCTCAGCAAGAGAAAGTATAATGAAGTGAACAAAGAGCCTACATTCTGGGAGCAAAATTTTGCCACACGCACATCAGACAGAGCACTGATCTCCAGGATATATAAAGAGCTCAAAAAACTTAACACCAAAAAAAAAAATAATCCAATCAATAAATGGGCTAAGGAGCTGAATAGAAACCTCTCAGCAGATGGTATATAATCAATAAACATATATATGAAGAAATGTTCAATGTCTCTAGCCATTAGAGAAATGCAAATCAAAACTACCCTCAGATTTCATCTCACCCCAGTCAGAATGGCAGCTATCCAAAATACCAGCAACAATAAGTGCTGACGAGGATGTGAAGACAAAGTTACACTTAAACATTGCTGGTGGGATTGCAAATTGGTGCAACCCATCTGGAAAGCAATATGGAGACTGCTTAAAAAACTTGGAATGGAACCACCATTTGACCCAGATATCCCACTCCTTGGCCTATACCCTAAAGACTTAAAAACAGCACTACAGTAAAGCAGCCACTTCAATGTTTACAGCAACACAATTCACAATTGCAAAACTGTGGAAGTCACCCAGATATCCTTCAACAGATGAATGGATAAAGAAACTGTGGTACATATACACAATGGAATATTATTCAGCAATAAAAGAGAATAATATTATGGCATTTGCAGGCAAATGGATGGAATTGGAAAGCATTATGCTAAGTGAAGTAAGCCAATCCCAAAAAAACAAATGCCAAATGGTCTATCTGAATAGTGGATGCTGATGAATAAGGGATTTGGGAATGGGAAACATAAGAGAAATAGAGAAACACTGGAGGCGACATGGGGGAGGCGGGGGGCAGGAAAGGGGAATGGTATAGTAAAGATGGTTGACTGAGATCGTCATCACTACCCTTGGTGCATGTATGAAAACACAATTGGTGTAACTTTATCTGGTTTGCAACCAGGGAAATGGAAAAACTGAGCTCTATATATGTGCTATGACTTGAAATGCAATTAAATAAAGTAATAAAAATAAATAAATAAAAAATAATTTTAAAAAAAGAAGACAGTCTGCCCCACCTGAAGTAAGAAGCCCCTTCCATGAGTTCCTAAACCAAAGCTAATATTGTCTTTTGACCCTTCTATTCTTCAAAAGGGATGCAACAAATATTCAAGATCCATCCAATGGGGTTATTTTTGGGCTCAGTGTTCTAAGCCTTCTGGTTCTTTTCTTTTTCAAACTAAACAAGCTCTCAGTTCATATCCTTAAGGAATCACAGGAACACAAGAAAATTCCTGCCACATGGATCACAGCCCTCAAGAACATGTCAGAATCTTGCCCACCTCATCTTCGCTGGAAACAAAAGGCTTCACAGCTTTGACCGATCCTAACCCCTTCCCTTCCAACACCTCCCAACCGAATTACCCATGCTATTGGGAGATAGCTTGTCGTTTATGTCCTGCCTCGCGTGGGTTTGCTCGACGAGTTGGGGTCCTGCAGGATGAGGGGACTGTGGAATGGGATCCCACGGGATGAGGTCTGGGGTCCCAGAGGATGAGGGACAATGGGGTCCCATGGGACGAGGTCTGGGGTTCCAGAGGACGAGAGAAATGAGGTCCCACGGGATGAGGTCTGAGATCCCAGAGGACGAGGGACAATGGGGTACCACAGGATGAGGTCGGGGTCCTGGAGGACGAGGGTTTATGGGATGGATGGTCGTGGAGTCACTCACCCAGACACTGGGGGTAGGTAAAACTGCTGTGCCAGAGCAAGAAGCAGACCCATTTATTTCAGTTAGTGCAACAGTTTATATAGGGTTCTGAGACCAAGCATGGCCCTGAGGTTAGGTTACAGCCAATAGGGTATTTATCCATCCGTGCAGCCAATCAGCATGGGATGTGAAAAGGAGAAGCACTGAAGGCAGCCAATCAGCATTGGATGAGAAAAGGAGAGGCATTGAAGGCAGCCAATCAGCATGGGTTAAAGAGTTGGGGAAACATTCAAATAACCAATCACCATGGGGTAAGGAAAGGTGAGGGGAGGAATTGAAGGCATGGAGAGAGCTCCTATATTTCCCCCTTTTCACTTTTATTTGATAGGTCAGTGGGGCCTGTGTGGCCCATAAGCAAGCATATTGGAAGGATCTGTGATAAACTCCTCATGGGAGAGGATCATTCCACTGGATTTTCCAGACTCCTACATGCTGCATTTTTTAGAGTGGGGGGCTCTAACGAAGCTGTAATCTGTCTTAGGTTGTGCTCCTCTGAGCACTTACCCGTCATCAATTAGCAGCTTGTGCACAAGAGAAGGGGCAAACAAGACTGCACCTGGCTTAGGTTGTGCCCTTCTGGGCATCTTACCCGTCATTGGCTGACCAGCCTGTATTCACGTGTCAACATGGGGTAAGGAAAGGGGATGGGAGGCATTGAAGGCATGAAAAGAGCTCCTATAATAGCTCATTTTGGGGTACGTGCATACAGGCTGGCCTGCCAATGACGGGTTAGATGCCCAGAGGGGCACAACCTAAGCCAGGCACAGTCATGTTTGCCCCTTCTCTTGCACACGAGCTGATAATCGATGACGGGTAAGATGCTCAGAGGGGCACAACCTAAGATAGATTACATCTTCATTAGCAACCCCCCGCCCATTATATTCAGCATGTAGAAGTCTGGAAAATCCAGCAGAATGATTCTCTCCTATGAGGAGATTATCACACATCCCTCCAGCATGCTTGCTTATGGGCCATACAGGCCCCACTGACATTTCAAATAAAAGTAAAAAGGGGGGTATGTAGGAGCACTCTCCATACCTTCAACCCCTCTCTTCCCTCTTTTTCCATTCTGTGGTGATGAAACACATGCCCAGCAGAGTGTGCCTCATTGGTTGTAACCTCGAGGCCATGATTGATCCGAGGACCCTTTATAAGCCTCTGTACTTCCTGTATTAAATGGGTTCTGCACCTCACTGTGGCAGAGCAGTCTGACCTACCCCTGGAGTCTGGGTGGAGTGACTCCATGGACCATCACCCCTAACCTCATCCTGTGAGACCCCACTTTGTCTTCCTTGAAGACCCCTTTTTGTTTCCTGGGACCCCAAAGCCTCGAACTGTGAGACCCCACTTTGTCTTCCCCAAAGACCCCTTTTTGTCTCTCAGCACCCCAACTTGTCCCACGAGGCATGACCTCAAACAATACCAGGACCCAGAAATTGCTCATCCATGCTAGAAGACTGCACCCCAGGAATCTCCCCTGAGTTCCACTTGTGTGTTGGAGGAGCCAATTATTAGTCCACTATATTGCCTGCAGACCCCATATTTCCTGGTCTTGTGTTCAATTTTCAAACTCAATCTCTCTCACCCCTGCCCTTTCAAATTCCCTGCCAGGTGCATCTCTCCCAGCTAATTCTGCAAGCAGGCAGATTGGAGGGGAAGGGAGAGAGCTTGGTGGGTTTCTATGACAAGTAGATATCTGTGTAAATTTATTTCCATATAAATAAATGTAACTTAGGCCCATTCTATGTCATGCAGTAAGGGTTTGCTAGACCTGTATTTCAGGACAAATTCTGATTTCACAGGAATTGGCTCCCTCAGCTGCCTGGTCCCAGAGAGATGCAGGTTATTTCCCATAGAAGAACATTGTGTAGCATACATTTGAGTTTAGTTGGGCGGTGCCTTTGATCTCTAAACTTTCTGTATCAGGACACACTTCAGTCCTCCTAAAATATGTGAATTCCTTTAATTCCCCTATCCTTTCACTTTGCCTGCTGAGTGACTACTCTGGCGGGTGCCTTCAGCTGTAGTAGTAACTGTGGCACTGGGGATTTCTTTCTTATTTTATTGTATAATGCCTCTTGATTCCCTGGTCTGCTCTAAGTGTTCATTATTAAATTTCATTAAATCACTCCCATTTTTGTTTTGTTTTGTGTTTTTTGTTCACCCACCTTGCTGAGAACCTGCCTGTCTGCTTTCTTGGTTTCACACCATGGAGCAGCCAGGAAAGATACCTTCTCTATTCTATCATCTTTAAGAAAACCCAGAATCTCTGAGGCACAATGAAGGCAGTTATGATAAGAAAATTGATAGTTATGATGTTGGGTCTCTCTCTGTGTGTGTGTATGTGTCGGTGTTTCTGTGTGTGTAAATTTAAAATACTGAAGTGTAATGGTGTCTTAAGACAGTCATCTGAGCAGTGCCAGGGTCTTGCTTTAAAGACTTTCAATGAACACTGAACAACATGTATGGATGTGGTGTGACTATGACCTATGCTGGAAAAAGGCCCTCAAATTACATGTTGAAGGCCAAAGAGCAAATAGAGTGACAAATGCAGGAAGCCTTGTTAGTTATGTCCTGAGAAAATTATAGATAGGATAATTCCAGAAACCTTGCTTTATAAAGGGAAAGATAAATAAATTTTTAAAAAGAGAGGAAGGGGTGAGGCATTCTGTTACATCATCATAGAGAATTTCCCAAACACACAGGGCTAGCCACCACCTCCTTCTTCCTGTCAACTGTGTTCTCAACATCTCCAAGAAAATATATCCTTTTCTTACCTGCATGTCACCTTACCACATAAGTTTCTTCAGTACTCTCAATTTGAGTAATTATTGCATAAATCTATTTTACCAAGATGAAATGAACCATCACAGCACTCATGCAGAAGACTACAGGATAGGGCTCTTCAATTTTTTCAAGGTGTATAAAACCACCCAAAGACAGATAGCAAAATAAAGAAAAAATGATGAAGCACTGTTCCTAACTCACCCCCCCCAAGTTTTTACTCACTTGTAGCCAGCAATGGTTTAAGTAAAAATAGTAAACAATTGAATCTGTTAAGAATATTCTACAAACCAAATTAACTGAGAAAATATGATGCTGCCTAAGTGCTTTCTTTTTTCTTTTGTTCTAATTCTTTTTTCAAAATACATTTTAGTGAATTCTGGTTATTGATAATAGGGCTCATTTTGATATTTATAAATGCATAGTTTGTGCCATTTCAATCCCCAGTACTTTCCTCTTTCTTGCACTTTTCCCTTCCTCTATTCATATTTTTGTATCTATTTTTTCTAATTTGTGCATTATAGTTATAAATAAAATTGTAATAAATTGTTATGTAAATTGTTTATACCTGTGCATAACATAATTTGGTGCACTTAATTCTCCAGTTCTTTGCCTTTCCCTTGACTTCCTTCTCATCCTTAGTTCCCCACTTCTACTCTCATTCTATATTGATCAGATCCTCTTTTTTATTCATTTCCTCCCTAATTTTGCATGTCAAATAAAATATTTGATCCTTGACTTTCTGAGTCTAGCCTGTTTCACTGGGCATAATACACTCTGGTTCCATCCATTTACCAGCAAATGATAATTTCATTTTTCTTTATGACTGAGTAAATCCTGTTGTGCACATATACCAAATATTCTTTATTCTTTCATCAATTGATGGGCATATAAGCTGATTACATAAATTACTATTGTGTATTGTGCTGCTATAAATATTGATATACATATCAACATAGTATGATGACTTAGTTCTTTAAAATAAATGCTGAAGAATAGTATAGCTGGTTATATGGTGCCCTATTTCTAGCCTTTTGATGAACCCCATATTGCTTTCCAAAGTGATTGTACTAATTTATGGCACCACCAACAATGCTTAATTTTTACATCATATTTATTTTCCCACATTCTCACTAAAATTATCATTATTTTTATTCTTGGTTTTGTCCATTTGTATTTCTTATTTTTATTCTTGGTTTTGTCCATTTGTATTTCTTCTTTGGGAAATCTCTCTTTAGATATTTGGACCACTTATTAAGTTATTAGCTTTTATGGGGGATGGGCAACTTTTATGAGTTATTTATACATTATAGTTAATACATTATTGGAAAAGTATCTGGCAAAGAGTGTCTCTCATCTTGTTCACTCTCTCTTCAGATTCTTGTTTCACTTTCTGGGCATAAGATTTTATTTTTTAACTTAATGCTACCACACTTATTAATTTTTGGTTTTATTCTTGAGCTTTAGTAGCATTGTTAAGAAAGTCAGTGTCTGTGCCAAGGTGTTAGAATGTTGTCCTTATGTTTATGTTTTCTTCTACTAGTTTCACTGTTTTTGGCCCAATTCCTAGGTCTTTGGTCCACTTTCAGTTTGTTTTTCCAGGGCAATAAGTAGTGATTTATTTTCATTATTTTACATATGGATATCCAAATTCTCCATCAGAATTTGTTTCCAATTTTCCTAAGCAAAACCCACATATGCATGAGGAAATAGTCACATATATTATATTTGTTCTAGGATGAGGAATAAGTTTGTTCATGAACAATTTAGATAGCTCCACATAAGATCCTTGGTACTCAAAAAATATGATCTGTGTGCCAACAGCAACACCATTCCTGAGAGATGGGAATAAATATAGAACTTTAAGACCCATGCTAGACTTACTAAATCAGAATTCATATTTTTAAAAGATTTCAAACAGGATCATGTATGAATTGCATTTTTATTTGCTCTAATTAGATATACATGACAGCAAAATGCATTTTGACACATCATACATAAATGGGGTATAACTTCTCATCTTCTGGTTGCAAGTGACATAGAATCACACTGGTCATCTAATCATGAATATACATAGGGTAATAATGTCCCTTCCCCTGTTCCCCACCTTCCCTTCACTCCCCTCTGTCTAATCCCAAGTACTTCTATTCTTCCCTAGTCCCCCAGCTTATTATGAATTAGCATCCACATATCAGAGAAAATATTCAGCCTTTGGTTTTGGGGGAATTGGCTTATGTCATTTAACATGATATTCTCCAGCCCCATCCATTTACCAGTAGATGCCATAATTTTATTTTTCTTTAAGACTGAGTAGTATTACATTGTGTATATATACCACAATTTCTTTGTCCATTAACCTGTTGAAGGCCACCTAGTTCGTTTCCATAGTTTAGTGACTGTGAATTGATTGATCTTCTATCAACATTGATTTGGCTGCTTCACTGTAGTATGCTGATTTTAAGTCCTGTGGTTATAAACTGAGGAGTGGAATAGCTGGGTTAAATGTGGTTCTATTCCAAGTTTTCTGAGGAATTTTTATACTGCTTTCCAGAGTGGTTGCCCCAAATTGCAGTCCTACCAGCAAAGTGTGAGTGTACTTTTCCCTCACATCCTCACCAACATTTATTGTTGCTTGTATTCTTAGTTTAATTGACATTCTACCTGGACTGAGATGAAATCTTAAAGTAGTTTCAATTTGCTTTCTCTTATTGCTACAGACATTAAAAGTTTTTTAAATTTATTTGTTGATCAACTCTATTTCTTCTTCTGCTAAGGGTCTGTTCAATTCCTTAGCCAATTTATTGATTAGGATTTTTTGGTTTTTGGTGTTGAGTTTTTGAGTTATTTATATATCCTTGAGATTAATGCTGTATCTGAGGTGCCCATGGCAAAGATTTCCTCATATTATTTAGGCTCTCTCTTCATGTAATTGATTGAAAAAGCTGAGAAAAAGTTGTTTTAGTTAGAATCCATCCCATTTATTGATCCTTGAAAAATCTCCCATGCTCTTAGATAGGCAGAATTAATATTGTAAAAGTGGCCATACTACCAAAAGCATTATACAGCTTTCATGCAGTCCTATTAAAATCCCAATGACATTATTCATAGAAATAGAAAAGGCAAATATGAAATTCATTCAGAAAAAATAAGAGACCCAGAAAAGTCAAAGCAATTCTTATCAAGAAGAGTGAAGCAGAAGGCATCAAAATACCAGACATTAAACTATACTACAAAGACATAGTAAAAAAAAATGACATTATTACCACCACAACAGATATGTAGACCAATGGTACAGAATATAAAAGAAAGAGACAAACTCATATAAATACTGTTATCTCATAATAGCCAAAGGCATCAAAAACATTCATTGGAGAAAAGATAGCCTCTTCAACAAATGGTACTGGGGAAACTGTAAATTTATATGCAGCACAATGAAACTAAACTCCTATCTCTCACCATGCACAAAATTTACCTCAAAGTGAATTGAAGACTTAGGCACTAGAACAGAGACACTGAACCTAATAGAAGAGAAAGTGGGCTCAAATCTTTAACATGTTGCCTTAGGAACTGTATTCCTTAACAAGACTCCTAAAGCACAAGAAGTAAATTGAATTTTTTAAAAGAATTTATTCCAGAAGGGGAAGATTGCATACTAGAAAGAAATAGCTTTTCTCATAGTTCATCAACTTGATATTCAAGCAGCAGAAATACTGCTTCTCTGTGAGGTAGGTGAAAGAGGGATTTCACTACAACTCAATACTAGAGAGCCTGAGTACTTTAGTGATTTGGAAACTTTGCATTAAACAAGAAAAAGGGACAAAAATAGAGCTGGGCTGTTAGCACGAGTGGCAAAAGTGGCCCACAATGATAGATAAGATCAAGAAATAAAATGGGCACTCTTAGAATGGAAAATCCTAAGATCAGAGGAGCAGCCTGTTCTAGGCCAATCAGGCTATTGAACACAATAAATTGGTACACAAATAATACCCCATAATTAGAAATTGTCTATAAAGAGCTGAGACAGGGGCCATTTTGTGCCAACTGCCCTATGGCAGCAGGCAGATAGAGGAACCAATAACTTAGATCCAATAAAGGTCTTTGATACACATTACAGGCAGACACAATCCACATGACCTAATCTGATCCTACTGAAATTCAGAGAAAATTAGGCATGAAGACTATTTTGTTTGGGGCAATAATAATCAGGAAGGCTGGGGAGAATCCAGCTTTCTTCCCCCCCTTTAATCTACAGAGGATCGGTAAACTGAATGAGTGGGTATGTCTGTGCTTGGAAACTGACCCCAGGGGGAAGGAAAGAACACATGAACCTGAGTTTATGGCCATAGTTGGACATGGATATGGGCCATGAGAGACTATGAAAGGGTAGCAATGGTGAGCAACAGAAATAGCATGGGGGTGGCTCCCCTATTTTACAAGTAGATCCCTGGGAAGACTCCTGTGGTAGCCTCCCAGCACAGTTAGATATTTTAGGGGTTCCAAAAGTATATTGATTTAATATCTTCAGATAACTGACCTTGCAAAAAAGCACACGGGGCCTTACTAAAATGAAGTCCTGCTCTTGAAAGTTTTATCTACCTGAAATCATCTCACAGAACCAAGCTGTGGTTCATGCTGGAAAGGAGCTGACAGTATTTCCCATCCCAAACTTTATCTTACTATCCAAAAGGGAGGCAGAGGTTTTGGAACACCAACTGGCATCTTGGTGAGCAACAAAATATAAAGAAATAATTTGAAAGGCCATGCCCTCTATCTTGTGCCCAATGCATACCTCAAGAAGAAACAGAAATGGAAGGAAAGACAGTTGGAAACAGAAAGCAAATATATAGTCTCATTGACTCTTTTGTCTACCACAATAGAAAGGACTCTGTACTTTTTCATAAAAATTGCTCTTTGAGAAAAAAAAATCATGCACTTAATGATTCATTGAAATTTATACATATTCATATTTGTTTCTGTTTTCTCATTTCTAGCATTTTTGAAGATCATTATTTTTTCTTGCCCTGTCTGTTGAGGGTTCAGATTTTTGATTAATGCATTTGGATTTTATTCTGTATTTTTTTTTTTTACTATTTTACTCCCATTCTTTCCCTTTCTCCTTTTTCTCTTGTTAATAGCCAAATTCTATGGTTTTCTCTGTCCCTCTTAAAAGTTCTTATTTACATTTTTCTCCTCCCTCTTTATAGCTATCACATTGTGTATCATTTTTGCATTTTCTATTCTCTTATTAAAATTGGATATCATTTTCTACCCCTTTTCTCTTCATCTTTCCTATTAATAAACTCTATTCTTTATATCTCTAACCTCTAATTGGTTGATAAAATACCAGACCTTATAACTACTTCTGCAGTAATAATGAATACTATTAAAATTAAAGATAACACCTATTATTTGATTTTATGTCAGACATAATACATTAAAACTTACCATTCTTACTGATGGAAATTACTGATCATATCAATTATTTTTGTTGTTCCAAGTAACATTATATGTATCATAATAGAAAGTATTTGTTTATTGCTATATACTGATTTTTATTAATTATACATGACAGTGGGATGTATTAAGGCACTTTGATATATAATACATAGATGAGGTATCAATTATTTTTTGATGGTATATGCTGTAGAGTTAGATCAGTCATGCAATCATATATGTACATAATGTCTGTTTTATTCTACTATCCTTCCTATCCCCATATCTCCTTTCCTCCCTCCTGTCTCTTCACTACCCTCTACCTAATCTAAGGAAATTCTATTTTTCCCTAGTGTCACCCCCTTCTTGTGAAATATCATCTACATATCAGAGGAAACATTCAGCCTTTGGTGTTTTGAGATTGACTTATTTCACTGAGCATGATATTCTCCAACTCTATTCATTCACCAGCAACTGCCACAATTTCATTTTTTAAATTAAAGCTGGATAGTATTCCATTGAATATATACACCACAATTTCTTTATCCATTCATCTATTGAAGGCCACCTAGGTTGGTTTCATATTTTAGCTATTGTGAATCGAGCTGCTATAAACATTGACTTGGCTGTGTCACTGTAGTATGCTGATTTTAAGTCCTTTTGATATAAGACTAAGAGTGGGATGACTGGCTCAAATGTTGGTTTTATTATGAGTTTTTTGCGAAATCTGCTTACTACATTCCAAAGTGTTTGCACCAATGAGCAGTTCCACCAGCAATGTATAAATGCACCTTTCCCCACATCATCACCAAAGCACTTATTATTGCCTATATTCTTGATGATTGCCATTCTGACTGGAATGAGATGAAATAATAGAGTAGATTTTATTTGCATATTGTTTACATAGGTTGTTGCTATTATTTGGCTCCCCCTAATCTGTGAGGTACAGGACCACTGTAAGTTCATAGGGTAGAAATTCTGCTGCTTCAGATAGGTGGATAGAAATGCAAACAATATGAAAGATTAAGAGAAAAAATCATCCCAAACAACAACAGACTCCATTAACACCACAGTGGAGGAAATGTCAGGGAAGGAATTTAGAATGGTTTTAGTAAAGCTGATCAATAAGGTAAAAGATGATGTGAGAAGTAAAATTAGAAAGAAAATACAGGAAATGAAAAATCACATCAATAAGGGATAGAGATCCTGGGGAATAATCAATTTAAAACCCTTGAAATGAAGAAATTAATAAACCAAATTAAAAATTTAATAAAAAGCATAACTAATAGAATAAATCACTTGAATGATAGAATTTCAGGCAATGAGGTCAAAGTATATAATCTTGAAAATAAAGTTGATCATGGAGAAGAGATGTTAAGAGACCATAAAAAGAAAGTTCAAGAAATATGGAATAACATTAGAAGGCTAAATCTAAGATTCATGGGAATAGATGAAGTCTCTAAAGCACAAACTAAAGAAATGCACAAATTTTCAATAAAATAACAACAGAAAATTTCCCAAACCTTAATAATGAAATGGAAAATTAAATACAGGAGGCATACAGGACTCCAAATATACAAAATTATACAACAGACCCATTCTAAAACACATTATGAAAATTATTAACATATAAAATAAGGATCAAATTTTGAAAGCTGCTAGAGAAAAATGACATATCACATTTAGAGTTAAACCAAACCAAGCCCAACCAATTTTTCAACCCAGACCCTAAAAACTAGGAGGTCTTTAAATAATATATACCAAGCTTTGATTAAAAAAATAATGCCAACCAAGAATATTATATTCAGGAGAGAGAAAAATGGCAGAGTAGAGAGTTTTCTCTCCTGGCTGTTCTGTGGGATGAAACCAAGAAAAACTGACAGGCAGCTTTGCACCAAGGTGGGTGAGCACACAAAAATTAAAGGAGACTTTACTGGAATTTAAAACTGGACACTCAATACAGATCAGGGACTCAAAAGATCAAATACAATAAGAAATTTCCAGCACCACCACCATGGCAGTGGCTGAAGGCACAATCCAGAAAAGTTCCTCTGAAAACATAGTAAATTAATAAGAGAATTAAAGAAACCTGAATCTTTGGGGAGACTGAGGCATGTCTGGGTATGGAGAACTCAGAGTTCAAAGACACCACCTGACTAAACTATGAGGTGTGCTGCAAAATACCTTTGTATGTAAAGAAAACATTATCTCTCCCAGTGAAGGTGTGCATAGGACAGAAGAAGGAACCATTTTGTAGCTGCAGCATGGGGGCCAAAATCCAAAGGGGCCAATTTTTGGCAGACCTGACTCATGCACAAAAAACAAGCTGGGCAAACACATGCTGGGTGAAAGAGGGTGTGCCTAAGTGATTAGGAGAAAATTATGTGTGGAAAGAGATTTACACAGGGGAATAATGCTCATAGAAACCCATCCAGCTTTCCCCTGATCTTCCAAACTGTCTTCTTGCAGGTCCAGCAGGAAGAGAAGTGCTTGACCAATAATTCAAAAAGGCACACTCAGGAGGTATTGAGTTTCAAGACTGAATCAGAGACCTGGAATTGTGGGGTCTGCATCCAACATCGTGAGCTAAAAATTGGCTCCTACATCACATGAGTGGAACCCAAAAGAGATTCTTGGGTTAAAATCTTCCAGCATGGACTGGCAGTTGCTGGGCCTGAAGGCACACTGATTTAAAATCTCCAGACCAATTGGCATTCAGCAAAGAGTCTCAAGAACACCTAAACCTAAAATCCACCTCCAGGAGTTTTGTCTCCAGGATTAAACTTCTCAACCTAACAATGCTACTTTTTTCTATTTTTAATTTTTAAAAAATTTTTACTTTATATATATTATGTCCTTCAATTATCTGTATCCCCTGATTCTCTTTCCATCTTTTCTCCTGCTAACATCCAACCTATATTGTTCCATCTCTCACCCTTTCTTTAATTTTTAAATCCTCTCTCCTCCTTCCCCAAAATCATCACATTCTACACCACTTCTGTTCTCTCTTTGTCCTCCATTTGGAATTGTAAACACTTTTGCCAACTTATTATATTTAATATAGTAAATAACTGAACATATCATTTCTGTTTATTGCAATAAAACTTTAGACATCTTAGCAGGAGCTATTTGATTTTGGCTGTATATTGTTTGCTGTATACTGTCATTATTTGTCTCCCCCTGAATGATGAGGTGCCAGAAAACTTAGGGACACTATAAGTCCACAGGGTAGAAAATCTACTTCCTTAGATGCATATGGCTAGATAGGTAGACTAACAAAGCACATGAAAAAGTAAGGGAAGAACTTTTCCCAAACAATCCAAAATGCTCCAATAACAGAATCCATTGATGCCACAGTGAAAGAAATTTCAGAAAAGAAGCTTAGAATGCATGTAGTTAAATGGATCTGTGAGGTAAAAACAATGTAAAGATAAATATCAGGAAGAAAATACAGAAAATAAAATACCACATGAATAAAATGATAGTGATTCTAAAAAAAAAATTAAGCAGAAGAAATCAATAAACCAAATTAAAAATCCAAAGGAAAGCAAGACAAAAAAACTAGACCACTTGGAAACAGAGTTTTAGGCAGTGAAGACAAAATATATAATCATGAAAATCAAGTTGACCCTGGAGGAAAGATGTTAAGAGACCAAGATCAGAACTTAAGAAATATGTCATAACATTATAAAAAACAAATTTAAGATTTATTGGGATAGATGAAAGCATGGAGATACAAACCAAAGAAATGCATAATTTTTGGGAGGGTATCTGTGATTAAACTTAGGAGCACTCAACAACTGAGCCACATACCCAGCCCTATTTTGTATTTTATTTAGAGAGACAGGCTCACTGAGTTGCCTAATGTCTCATTTTGCTGAGGCTGGCTTCAAACTTGCAATCCTCCTGCCTTAGCATCCCAGGCCACTGGGATTAGAGGTCTGCCCCACCACAACTGACATGCACAACTTTTAAATGAGATATTAGTTGATAATTTTCCAAAACTATATAATGGAATAAAAAATCAAATACAGAAGGCTTAAAAGGCCCCAAATATGGAAAACTACAACAGACATAAAATAACTCATAAAATACAAAGCAAACAGAGATAATACCTTGAGTTACATCAGTTCATAATTGAATACATTAGAATTCAATGATAAAATAAGCAATAAGAGCTACTCTATTACCTGGAGATAAAAGAATACACTATTGCGTGACCAATGGATAGGAGAAGAAATCAGGGGTAAAATAAAAAATATGCTTAGCTGTAAATGAGTATAGTGACACAACATAAGAAATTCTGTGATACACTATGAAGGCAGTTCTAAGAGGAAAGTTTATTGCATTGAGCTCATTCACTAAAAGGATAGAAAGTCCAAAATTAACCTAACATTACATCTCAAAGACATAAAAAAAAACCAAATCAACATAAAAGAGTGGTATAAGACAGGAAATAATTAAAATCAGAATGAAATCAATGACCTTGAAACAAAATAAACAATTCAAAAAAATCAACAAAACAAAAAGTTGATTCTTTGCAACAAATAAATAAAATGTATAAACTCTTAGTCACATTAGTGAAGAGAAAGAGAGAGGAAACTCAAATTACTAAAATTTATGATGAAAAAATATGACAGACATCACTGAATTCAGACAAATTTTAGAAACTTTGAAAATTTTATACTCCAATAAAATAGATAATCTTGAAGACATCGGCAAATTTCTAGAGAAATCTGACCTACCTGAACTGAATCAGAGGACACACACAATTTACTTTATTTATCTATCTATCTATCTACCTATTTATTTATTTATTTTGGTACTGGAGATTGAACTCAGGGGCACTTGACCACTGAGTCACATCCCCAGCCCTATTTTGTGTTTTCTGTACATGCAGGGTCTCACTGAGTTGCTTAGCACCTCACCATTGCTAAGGCTGGCTTTGAACTTGCAATTCTCCTGCCTCAGCCTCCATAAGTGCTGGAATTACAGGCTAGCGCCACTGCACCCGGCTGACATACACAATTTAAACAGATCAATTTCAAGCAATGAAATAGAAAACACCATCAAAACCTACAACTAAAAAAGCCCAGGACCAGATGGATTCTCAGTCAAGTTCTACAAGACCTTAAATAAAAATTAACACCAGTAGAAAAAACCAACCTCAGGGAACTCCATAGAAGCCCAGCCAAGGGCAGACTGGAGTCTGCTAGCCTCCATCCACAGGGGAGCCCACACCCATGGTAAGGGGCCCACACAAAGACTCCTGCTTGTGATCCTGCCTAAATGAGGCCTTGGCCCACCCCTAATCCTGCTCCAGAGTTCCTGGGGACCATCAGGAGTGCAACAGAGGGCCCCAAACCACCCACATGGGAGCACAGCCAAGGGCAGACTGGAGTCGGCTAGCCTCCAGCCATAGGGGAGCCCACACTCATGTTAAGAGTCTCCCACAGAGACCCCTGTATGAGGCCCGGCCCAAGTGAGGCCTAGGCCCACACAGTTCCACTCCAGAGTTCCTGTGGACCAGCAGGAGCACAACAGAGTGACCAAAACCTCCCTCAGGGAACTCTATGGCAGCCCAGCCAAGGGAAGACCAGAGTCTGCTAGCCTCCAGCCTCAGGGGAGCCCACACCCATGGTAAGAATCCCACACAGAGACTCCTTCTTGTGACTCTAAGTGAGGCCTGGGCCTACTTCCAGTTCTGCTCCAGAGTTCTTGTGGACCAGCAGGAGTGCAACAGAGGGCCCAAAACCAACCTCAGGGAACTCCATGGGTGCCCAGCTAAGGGCAGACCAGAGACAGCTAGCTGCCAGCCACAGGGGAACCCACACCCACGGTAACAGTCTCCCTCAAAGACCCCTGCATGAGGCCCTCCCAAGTGAGGCCTGGGCCCACCCCCAGATCCCCTCCTGAGTACCTATGGACCCAGCAAGAGCACAAGAGAGGGGCCTAAACTGTCTCAGGGTCCACCACAGGACTCCAGCCAAGGCCATTCCAACTGCTCTCTTGAGGTACATCCACTACCACCACCACCAACTATTGTGGCAGTAGGGTCCATCTGGGGACACCTGCTGGAGATCAGAAGTAACTCAAGGTGAGAAACAGGTAATCTGTAGTGTCGATACAAGATTATAGGATAGAAGATACAATACCTCAGATCAGCATTGCAAGAAAGGTAGATACATAATCAACATGAAAAAACAAGAGAAGAAAGTGCCACAAATAAACCTTGATACCACAGTAATTGAATCCATAGACAACACAGTTGATGAAATGTCAGAGAAAGAATTGAAAATGTACATAATTAAAATGATCTGCAAATTAATGAATGACATAAGTGAGCAAATACAGGCAAAAATTGATCAATCCAACAAAGAAAGAGGAGAGCAAATAAAGGCAACAATTGATCACTGTAAAAAAGAGATAAGAGAACAAATACAAGTAGCAAAATATTACTTTAAGAAAGAGCTAAAGACTGTGAAACAAAACCAATCAGAAATTCTTGAAGGAAACAATAAACCAAATAGAAAACTCAATAGAAAGCATCACCAGCACACTAGATCACCTGGAAGACAGAACCTTGGATAATGAACATAAAATATACAATCTTGAAAATAAAATTGACCATACAGTGAAGATGGTAAGAAATCATTAACAGAATATACAAAAATTATGGGACAGCATCAAAAAACCAAATATAAGATTTATTGGGATAGAAGAAGGTGCAGAATTTCAAACCAAGGAATGCACAATCTCTTCAATGAAATAATATTAGAAAATTTCCCAAACATGAAAATGAATTGGAAAATCAAATAAAAAAGGCTTAAGGACACCAAATGTACAAAATTCCAACAGATCTACACAAAGGCACATTAAAATAAAAATGCCCAACATACAGAATAAGAATAGAATTTTAAAGGCTGTGAGAGAGAAGAATCAGATTACATATAAGAGGAAATCAATTCAGTTTTCTCAGCAGATTTTTCAACGCAGACCCTAAAAGCCAGGAGATCATGGAATAACATATTCCAAGCCCTGAAAGACAGTGGATGCCAACCAAGAATCCTATATGCAGGAAAATCTAGCTTCAGATTGAAGATGAAATAAAAAATACTTCCATAATAAACAAAAGTTAAAAAGAATTTACAGCAAGGAATCCTGCACTACAAAATATTCTTGGCAAAATATTCCACGAAGAGGAAATGACAACCAACAATGAAAATACGCAAAGAGAGGAACTACACTAAAAAGGGGGGATCAATCAAAGGAGAAATGAAGTCAACGTAAAAACCAAAATGACCAGGATTACAAATCATATTTCAATAATAACTCTGAATGTAAATGGCCTAAATACACCAATTAAAAGACATAGACTGACAGACTGGATTAAAAAAAACAGACCCAACAATATGCTGTCTTCAAGAGACTCATCTCACAGGAAAGGGTATCCACAGACTGAAAGTGAAAGGGTGGAAAAAAATGTATCACTCACATGAACCCCGCAAACAAGCAAGAGTTGCCATCCTCATATCAGACAAACTGGACTTCAAACCAAAGCTGCTAAAAAGAGATAAAGAAGGCAATTTCCTACTTCTTAAGGGAATCATACATCAACAAGACATAACAATCATAAATATCTATGTCCCAAATAATGGAGCTTCTACATATATCAAACAAATCCTTCTCAAATACAAGAATCAGATAGACCACAACACAATAATACTTGGAGACTTTAACACAGCTCTCTCACCATTGGATAGATCTTCCAAACAAAAACTTAATAAAGAAACCATAGATCTCAATGAAATTATCAATAATTTAGACTTAACAGACATATATAGAGTGTTCCATCCATCAACTAGTGAATACACTTTTTTCTCAGCTGCACATAGATCCTTTACCAAAATAGACCATATGTTATGTCACAAAGCCAGTCTTAGCAAATACAAAAAAAAAATAGAGATTCTACCCTGCATCCTATCTGACCACAATGGAATAAAATTACAAATCAATGATAGATTAAAAAGCAGTAACTATTCCTTCACCTGGAAACTAAATAATATGCTATTGAAAGATGCATGGATAACAGAAGACATCAAGGAAGAGATAAAAAAATTTTTAGAGGCAAATGAAAACTCTGATACAACATATCAAAATCTCTGGGATGCCATGAAGGCAGAGCTAAGGGGAAATTTTATTACATTAAGCTCGTTTATTAAAAGAAGTACAAGTCAATAAATAAATGACTTGACTCTTCATCTCAAAGCCTTAGAAAAAGAAGAACAAACCAACGCCAAAAGAAAAAGATGGGAAATAATCAAAATTAGGGCTGAAATCAATTAAATTGAAACAAAAGAAACAATTCAAAAATTGACAAAACAAAAAGCTGGTTCTTTGAAAACATAAACAAAATTGACAAACCCTTAGCCACCCTAACAACCAGAAGGGGGGAGAAAACCCAAATTACTAAAAATTGTGATGAAAAATGAAATATCACAACAGACACTACTGAAATACAGAGGATAATTAGAAACTATTTTGAAAACGTATACTCCAGTAAAATAGAAAACCCTGAAGACATCAACAATTTTCTAGAGGCATGTGACCTACCCAAACTGAACCAAGAGATCATACACAACTTAAACAGATCAATTTCAAGCAAGTAAATAGAAGATGCCATCAATAACCTTCCAATGAAGAAAAGCACAGATCCAGGCAGATTCTCAGTCAAGTTCTACAAGACCTTCAAAGAAGAATTAATACCAATTTTTCTCAAACTATTTCATGAAATAGAAAAGGAGGGAACACTTCCAAACTCATTCTATGAGGCAAGTATCACCCTGATTCTGAAACCAGACAGAGACACATCAAAGAAAGAAAACTTTAGACCAATATCCCTGATGAACATAGATGCAAAAATTCTCAATAAAATTCTGGCAAATCACATACAAAAACATATCAAAAACATAATTCAACATGATCAAGTGGGGTTTATTCCAGGGATCCAAGGTTGGTTCAGCATATAGAAATCAACAAACATAATCCATCACATCAATAGACTTAAAGATAAGAGCCATATGATTTTATCCATTGATGCAGAGAAAGCATTTGACAAAATACAGCACCCATTTGTTTAAAAAACTAGAAAAACTATGGATAGTAGAAACATACCTCAATTTTGTAAAAGCTATCTATACTAAACCCAAGGCCAACATCATCCTAAATGGAGAAAAATTGAAAGCATTCCCTCTGAAAACGGGAACTAGACAGGGATGCCCTCTCTCACCACTGCTATTCAATATAGTCCTTGAAACAGTAGCCAGAGCAGTTAGACAGATGAAAGAAACTAAAGGGAGATGAATCAGCAAAGAAGAACTCAAACTATCATTTTTTGTAGATGACATGATTCTATATTTAGAGGATCCAAAAAATTCTACCAGAAAACTTTTAGAACTAATAAATGAATTCAGAAAAGTAGCAGGATATAAAATCAACACCCATAAATCAATTTCATTTCTACACATCCGTGATAAACCCTCTGAAAGAGAAATTAGGAAAACTATCCCATTTAAAATATCCTTAAAAAATAAAATACTTGGGAATCAATTTAACAAGAGGCAAAAGACCTCTACAATGCCACATACAAGACACTAAAGAAAGAAATTGAAGAAGACCTTGGAAGATGGAATAATCTCCCATGCTCCTGGATAGGCAGAATCAATATTGTCAAAATAGCCATATTTCTCAAAGTGCTATATAGACTCAATGCAATTCCAATGAAAACACCAAAGTCTTTGTGTAATAGTTAAGTCTGTAGTTCAGTTTTAGTAGTCATGAATTCCTTTAGATTATTCTTATTGTGGGAATTTTTAATTTCTACTTTAATTATGTATAATAGTTTTGTTGGATATAAAAACTTTGACTGGCAGAATTTCTTTCAGAACTTAGATTATCTCATTCCAAACCTTTCTGGCCTTTAGAGTCTGAGCTGAGATGTCTGTAATGAGTTTTATTAGCATACCTCTAACTATGATTGAAAATTTTTCTCTTGCAGATTTTAAGTCTACCTTTAGTCTATGTTAGGTATCTTTATTTTTATGTGTCCTATGTTCTTTTTTGACTTTGTTTATCTAGGGTTCCTCATGCATTCTGCATATTGTGTTCATCTTGTTCCTAAGGTTTGGAAATCTTCCTGCAGTCATTTTATTAAAAACCTTAATGTCATTAGCCTTTACTTCTATTACTTTCTTTATTCCAATGACTCTTAATTTTGGCTTCATAATGTTGTCCCATATTTCTTGTATATTCTGATTATAGTATTTTTTCCCCTTCACTCTGATCTGGGTGTCCCAGCTCAAATAACCTGTTTGTGAGCCTTGAGGTTCTGTTTTTTATATAATCTAATCTGTTCCTGGTATCTTCAAGTAAATTTTTAATTTGATTTATTATGTCTTTAATTTCCAAGAGTTCCAATTGTTTTTTTGTAATCTGTCTGTATTGAAAACTTCAGCTCTTTTTTATCCTACAATCAATTTCTCAATTCAGTTATCAGATTTTGCTTTAGTTCTTTGATTATTTTAGCAATAAATTTATATAAAATATGTATCTGGAATTTTATCCCCTTCTTTTTTTTGTCCCCTTCTTGGGGGTTTTTAACTTTTGTGGTACACTTCTTTGCCTGTTTTCTTCATGTTTGCAGATTTTATATGTGTGTGTGTGTGTGTGTGTGTGTGTGTGTTTGTGTGTGTGTGTGTTGAGATAAATTTCTTTTCCTTCTGTGAGACTTTGGTTATATATATCTCTTTGGTTATAGTTATCTCTTTAAATAATTCTGGTCTTATTAGTATCTTAGATTCAACACAAGGCTTATTGGTATCCAAGTGTCTGTTTTAGTCAACAACACTTCTTGGTTGGTTGCTTCAAAAATGCTGATTTAATTCACACTTTATAGAGCTGATGTAAATGTGGGTTTTTCTTAACCATTACTTTAGAATTGTTCTCTGATTTTAATGTAGGAGTTGAATTCCAAGAGTAACTGTAAGTGTTCTGTATTTTGTATTGGGGTCCCTGAGGATTTCATGGTTGTGGCATCCTTCGTGTCTACGAAAGTTTCTATACAAAAGTATAGGATGCCAAGCTTATACAAAGGTTCCTATACAAAGTATGGGATGCCTAGCTACTAGGAAAATTTCTATGCAAAAGCATGGAATGTCTAGTTGCTATTGCAATGCTTTCCATAAGGAGGCTCTGTGCTAGAGTCTTATCAGCCTCAACCATGTTCTCAGGCACACAGCTCCTGGGAATAAAGGAACTTGCTTTCCAGATAAGTATAATGTTTCACCAATCTCCACTGCTCCTGGACCTGCCCACCTAACAGTAACCTCAAACATTGGATCTTCTCAAGAGCTACACAAACCTCCTAACATTTCATATTGTAATGGTAGAATGTAACTGTAAAATAAGCAGCATAATATGGCTGATCTGTAACCTGCCTAATGATACAATAAACAATAATGTACTAATGATGCCAGTGACCTAAGGTAACCTACTGATATAAATAAAGCTGGCAGCTCAGATAAGCAGCTTTTCTTCTTTGCCACTACACCTTGTCTCTGTGTCTCCCTTTGATTTTTTTACAAGTAACAATTGATGTATCATTCTTTTCATTGCTCCTCAGTGTTTAGTAATTTGTTTGGGATTTTCCTACCCCCTATTCTATGTATAAAAATATTATTTTAGCTTCAGCTGTTTTAGTTTGTGTGTGGATGAATGTGTGCTCTCACTTTGATTAGTTGAGTTGCATAGTTCAGTCATGGAGTCTTAACCCTGCAAACTCATTTTTCCCAGCAGCTTCCCAGCTTTTCTCAGATGAAAGGAAAATAAGCAACAGCAACAACAATAGTAATCAATACAGCATTAGAATAAATGCCCAGTGTGTGCTATGCTATGTTCAGCATTAATTACCACAAAAAGAGGAATGGAAGTGTCAGCATTTAACACCAGCAACAACAATAAACAGATGTAAACTAGAGCTATTATTGAAGTATACAGTAGGTGTCAATTGTGCCCTCCTCAGTACCAGTAACCACAACATAAAGGTTGGGGACAGGAATTGTATAAATGAGATTGTTCTTGAATATAGTAAAATCACACTTCATTAAATGAAAAGAAAATGGGTAGAAAGGCAAAAATATTTAAATTATTCAAAGGCAAACCAGATAAAGCTTGAGAAATGCATAAAGGGATGAGTATAAAGAACAAAAAAAAAAAAGACCTGATGAGAAAAATTAGAGGTAGAAAAGTTTATTTTGGAACTAATAGTTTTAGAGTCCATAGATGGCCAAATTCATGGATCAGGGATTCAGGTAAGGCAGAACATCATGGCAGAAGGGCATGGCAGAACAAAGTAGCTGGGGACAATGCACCAGGAAGCAGAGAGAGAGATAGAGCTCTGCCCAAAAAGGACAAAATCTGGGAGAATTCCAAAGGCATGCTCCCAAAAAACACCTATTATAGTCACACCCTACCCGCCTACAGTTACCACCAAGTTAATTCCTAACTTAATTAATCGTTAATTAATTAATACACTAATTATGTTAATATTCTTATAACCAAATTATTTTACCTCTAAATTTTCTTTCATTGTCTCACACATGATCTGTTCAGAAACATCTCAAATCTAAGCCATATGGATATATGCCACATTTTCTTTATTTTTTCTGTTGACCATCACCTAGACTGGTTCTATAACTTTGCTCTCGTTATTTCAGCTGCAATAATTATGGGTATGCACATATCACTATAACATACTCATTTTAGTTCTTTTGGACAAACACCAAGAAATGGGATGATTGTTTTACACAGTGTTTCCTTCTCTGGCATTTTGAAAAATCTCCATACTGCTTTCCAAAATGGTTGTACTATTTTTAAGTCTTATCAACAATGTAAAATTGTAATTTACCCCTATACCCTTGCCCACAATTACAGTTATTTTTATTCTTGGTGATTGCCTTTTGTTCTACTCAGTTTTTTATTTTGAAAAAAAGACCTGAAAGAACAATTAGAGGAGAAAAAGTTTGTTTGGGGGCTCTTGGTCTCAAAGGTCTCAGTACATAGATGACTGAAGCTATTCCTCTGGGCCCGAGATATGGCAGAACATTACAGTAGAAGAGTGTGGTGGAGGAAAGCAGCTCAGAACATGAAACAAGGAAGCAGAGAGGGAGAGAAGACTTCACTCTCCACAAACAAAATATAACTTCCAAAAATATGTCCCCAAAAACCCAATTCCTCCAGCCACAACCTACCTGCCTACAGTTAACACCCAGTTAATCCCTATATTTTGGTCAGATATTTTTCTGCTGTGACTAAAGACCTAACCAAAACAATTGTAGAGAAGAAAAGGTTTTGGGGGGTTCATGGCTTCAGAGGTCTCAATCCAGAGACAGCAGGCCTCCATGGTGAGGCAAAAAATCTTGGTGGAAGAATGAAATGGAGGGAAGCAGTTCACATTATGATCAGAGGTAGAGAGTGAGTTTATATGCCAGATACAAATATATACCCAAAAGATACACCCCAATTTCCACCTTCTCCAGCCACACCTCACCACATCAGTTGCCACTCAGTTAATCCCTATCAGGGAATTAAATAACGGGGTTAAGAAT
The DNA here is from genome assembly GCA_004024805.1 of Geosciurus inauris. NCBI lineage: Eukaryota > Metazoa > Chordata > Mammalia > Rodentia > Sciuridae > Geosciurus > Geosciurus inauris. The sequence continues at coordinate 40,862 of PVHX01011347.1, read as the reverse complement.
TTTACAACCCAGTCATTTCTCCTCTGAACTTTCTTTCCTTTTTTTTTTTTTTTTTTTTTTTTGGTACTGGGGATTGAACTCAGGGGTACTCAACCACTGAGCCGCATCCCCAGCCCTATTTTGTGTTTTATGTAGAGACAAGGTCTCACAAGTTTCTTAGTGCCTCACTGTTGCTGAGGTTGGCTTTGAACTCACAATTCTCCTATCTCAGCCTCCCAAAGTGCTGGGATTACTGGCATGTGCCATCGTGCCTGGCTTGAAATTTCTTGCACTGTCTCACACATAAGCTTTTGGGGAACATCTCACATCCAAATCATAACATTTCACCCCTGGCCCCCAAAATCTCACAACCATCTTGCAATGCAAAATACCTTTTTTCCATTTCCAAGAGTCCCCATAGCCAACAGATCTGAGATTGCTCAATGTTCAAGGTCAAAGTATTCTCTAAGGCTCAAGGCAATCTTGTATTGTGAGTTGCTGTGAAATTAAAGCAATTTACAAGTATTCAATATACAATGGTTCAGAGTAAACATTTCCATTCACAAAATTAGGACCATAGAAAAAAAGGGATAAGACCAAAAGCAATACTGAAATTCAGCTGGGCAAACAAGTCCTGTAGCTCCATGTCTAGTATCTGAAGAACATGGCATCTTGATATTCTCTCCAAAGGGCATGTGTAGCTCTACCCTATGGCCTTGTTGGTTGCAGCCCAAGTGGCCTCTCTGTTGGCTTGTCTCTGCTCAATTTCTGCAGCTTTCCTAGGACATTTTCCCATATTACTGGTATTCCTTAATCTCAGAGGTCTCCACTGCAGCTTTGGCTTCCTCCTCAAATTTCCACACTTTGACTTCTCAGAAAGTGCCCTAAGGGACTACAACCCTCCTGCACTTTTCCTGGCATTCCAGGCCTTCCATTGAAATCTTGGTGAAAGCATCCATGAACACGTAAATCCAACATTCTGCATTCCTGCAGAACAAGCATCATGTGGTTGATGCCAAGTTCTGCCATGATCTCAAGCTATAGTAAGCCTCCAGAGACCCTTGCTACTGTAACTCTGAGTGTATGGGTGGCTGAGCATGTTCAAAAAACTTTCTAGGCCCACTTGTGCAAGAAGCATGTCCCAAATGGTCTCTTCTTGAGAGAAATTTTACCTTTACTTCCTTGAGATTGAGATGTGTGTGGTTTTGCCAGATCCTGAGAGACCCTCAAGCCAACTTTCTTTTTTCTCTAGGCAAAGTCTTCAGCATTTCTTTAGTGGTGGTAATATTTTTAACAACTGTAACTTCCTTAGCCCTATGTTTACTCTCATCTTTCAAGTGCACTTTTTTCAAATCTTTCTGCTCTGCATTCTGCTCCTGATTATTCCAATAAATTTGGCCAGAAGCTATCATCTATATCCATGTCACTGCCTGAATGCTATACTGCCTAGAAATTTCTTCCAACAGAATAGATAGTGCATCTCTTCTAAAATCAGCATCACAGAAAGTCTCAGTATATAGGCAAAATGAATACAGCATGTTAGCCAGAACATAACACAAATGGCCTCTATTCCATACTCCAATAGAGTTGTCTTCTGAATGCTATTGAGCTTTATCTTTATTGTCCCTTGTCCTATGGGTACTCTGGTCTTATGAGCTCCCACCAGAATTGTCCATTAAGCTTTGCTTACAACAATCTATAGTGTTTCCAGCTTGCACTGTTAAACACCTCAAAATTCCTCCCGCCAATTCCAAAATTCTCAAAAAGCTTCTGAACCACATGGTCAAGTTAGTCACAATAATGACCCCACTTCTGGTACCACTCTGTGTTTTAGTCAGCTTTTTCACTGTTGTGACTAAAGGACCCAACTAGCACAATGTAGAGGAAAAAAGGTTTATTTGGGTTCCCATGGTTTTAGAAGTTTCAATCAAGAGACAGCAGGCCCAAAGGTGAGGCAGAACATCACGGCAAAAGAGTGAGATGGAGGGAACATCATGATAAAAAAGCAGAGACAGTCCACATGCCAGATAAAATATATACCCCCAAACCATGCCCCAATTTCTAACTCTTCCAGCCACACCCTAAACTTCAGTTACCACTCAGTTAATCTCAATCAAGTAATTAAATCACTGATTGGGTTAAGACTTCTACAACTCAATAATTTCTCCTCTGAACTTTCTTGCACTGTCTTACACATGAGCTTTTGGGGGACACCTTACATCCAAATTATAACACCCTATCAAAGGATTAATGTTCTGATTGGGTTAAGGCTCTCATACCCAATTATTTAACCTCTAAACTTTCTTGTATTTTATCACACATGATATTTTAGGGGACACCTAATATCTAAGTCATAATACCTTTCTAATAAAAGTGAAATGAAATCTCAGTATAATTTTGTTTTTATTTCCCTGTCACTAAGGATGTTGAGTATGTTTTCATACATGATTTGCAATTTGTATTCCTTCTTTTGAGAAATGTCTGTTTAGATCATTTGCCCACATATTGATTGGGTTCTTTTGTGTGTGTGTTTTGAGGTCTTTTTGTTTTGTTTTGTTTTGTTTTGTTTTTGTTTTTGTTTTTTAGCTCTTTTACATATTCTGGATAATAATCTACCATCAAAAGAGTAGCTGGCAAAGTATTTTTCCCATTATGTATATTCTTTTTTCATGCTATTGTTTGTTTTTCAAAATTTTAATTTAATGCCATTCCCCATTCCACTTATTGATGTTTTAAATTTTATTTCTTGAGTTTTGGTAGTCTAAGGATGATGTTTTGTTGATAGCTTTCACCCATAAGTTGAAATGTTCAATTCTTCTAGCATTTGCAAAGTTTTTGGTCTGTTTCCTATGTTTTTGGTCTACTTTTAGTTGGTTTTTGTGTCATTTGATTTTTGTGAGAGATAGAGATCCACTTTTATTTTTCTTCATATGAATATCCAGATTTCCCAGCACCATTTGTTAAAAAATAAGCAATTAATATCCAACAGTTTTTGGCATCTTTGTCAAGAATAAGATGACTATATCTATGTAGATTTGTTTATGTGTATTCTATTATATTCTATTTGCCTTTGTGTCTGTTTTGATGCCAACACTATGTTTATTTATTTACTATAGTTTTCTAATATAATTTGAGATTGGGTATCATGATGCTTACCATATTGGGTATTGTAGTTGCTATTATTTATAGGTACTGCTTTTACTATTTGTAAAGATTAGACGACCAGGAGGAGATGAATTAAGCCACTTGGCAAGACTTTATTTGAATACATGCTCTCGGGCCGAATCCTCTCGTCCATCAGAGCATGTCTGAGAGAAATGGCACTGGGGCTTCAATGCACAAAGAATTTCAAGAAAGCCTGGTCAGGGAGGGGAGGGCTTGGGGGCAGGAAGAGAAGGCCAGAGTCCTTCCTGGATAGGTCAGGAAAACCCACTGATTGACAGGAGGTGTGTCTACTGGTAGCATCAGCATCTGGCTTGCCACTCCATTCTGCAGCTAGTGAACATCCTGGACCCTGGCCAGACCTAACACTATTCTTTGTCTTTTATTTTTTATATAAATTTTAGGACTCATTTTTCTAATTGTCTTAAAAATATCACTTATTATGATGAGGATTGCATTTACTCAATACACTGATTTTATAAATATGGTCATTTGATGATTTTAAGTCTTCTGATCAAAAAGATGGAGATCTTCCCATCTTCTAGGGTAGAAATATATTTCTTCAGTGTGCTACAATTTTTTAGACATCTTTCACCTCCTTGCTTAAATTTATTCCCAGGTATTTTTGGAGGCTATTTTAAGTAAAGATGTTTTCTTGATTTCCTTCACATAAGGTCATGTTTTGTGTATTGAAAAGCTACTCATTTTTATGTCAATCTTGTAGCTTCTACTTTTGTTAATTTTTCTGGGAACCAAATTTCTTTATTTGAAAGAATGATACAAATTATAGAACATAAGTGAATGTTTTGGTACAAAACTTATAGAAAAGGTAAAGGTAAACCCAACATGCATTCACTGCCTTAGTGACCAGGCAGGTCACTTCATGGCTATGGGGAAGTCAGCCTAAGGCTTAGCTCTCATTATCACTGTTCCCACAGTGTGTCTGTTAAAGAGATACTCTGCCATGCCAGATTCTGGGGCTCCCATCTTGTGCAAGTTGGTTACATGGTCACTCAATTCTTTGATGAATTTCACCTGCTCATTCAGGTAATGAATCTCAATGAAGTCACACAAGTGGGGGCCATTGTCAGTGGCCAGCTTGTGCATTTCTAGGACTGACTGGGTCACACTTTTGTATATGTGTGTAAAGCACATTCCATTGCATTGAGCCCACTCTCCAAGTCATCATGGTCTGGTTTCTCAACATCCTGAAGGAAGATTTGTCTGCCTCGTTGGTTCTGCAGCTTCATCAATTTCTCAGCACATTCCCTCTTCTCATGAGATTGGTGAAGAAAGTATTTGGCAAAGTTCTTTAAAGCCACATCATCACAGTAAAAGCAGTAGGACATGAATAGGTAGACATAGGAGGCATAAAGCTCCAGGTTGATCTAGTTATTGATGGCGGCCTCCGAGTCCTGGTGGTAATTCTGGTGCACCTGTGACGTGGATGTGGTCAGTATGGTGTCCAGCTGAGGAGAGGCAGAAGGCTTCTCTGTGCTGGAGTGGCAGTGGAAGCCTGGGGGCAGTCTGAGGACGCTGTGAGGAGGTGGCAAAGGACTGCTGGCTTTGATCAGCAGGCAGGGGTGGGAGTCTAACACTGGGTTCAGTACAAGCACTGTTGAAGCAGGAAACCTAGGTGACTCTCTATGAAGAACACATCACTTGTTATTTTTTATGAACTCTACATATATTCTAATGGAGTTTTTCTTGGGGGATAGAGTCCACTATATAAAGAATTATGTGATAAGCAAACAGAGAAAATTTGACCTCTTATTTTTCTCCCTTACATAAATATACTCTTTAACATGAAACAAGATAAACTATATGCTAGGAAATAAAACAATTCTCAATACATTTTAAGGGCAAATCACAAATTTTCTGATCACAGTGTAATTACTTTACATAAATCTTTGCCAGATCTTATACTGATGGTTAATTAGTATTCAATTTAAATTCATTTGAGCAAACATGAATTATTTAATAACTTTATAATTTTAAACTGATAGAAATCACAAGTATATGAATCACAATAAGATCAAATATTTTTACTGAAATTAAGACAAAAATATATTAAAGTTTATAATTTACACACAGTAGTGCTCAAGAAAATTGTAACTGTAAGTGCTTGTATGGGGAAAATAAATAGTTAAAGTTATAATTTCATACAAAATCTTCAAATTAAGAAATAGAATAAATAAAACTATAAGTAGTTAAACATAAATCAATGAAATGGAGAACAAAAATACATGATAATCAACAAACCCACCTTGTTCTTTGAAGTTTTAACAAAATTTAAAAATATTTCATAAGACTGATTATGAAGAAAGATAATAGAATTTGGATCTGGGATGTCACTCAAAAGGCTCATATGTTAAAGTCTTGTTTCCCAACTTGGCACTATTGGCACTATTCTTATTTAATAGAAAGGACATAGTACATGGTGTTTGGGATATTGAGAATGTGCCCTCAAATGAAATAGTGGAACCATGGCTACTTCTTCCTCTCTCTCTTTTTCTTCCTAAGGTAAGAAGTTTTACTCTGCCACACAGTCCCATAATAATATACTGCCTCACAAGAAGCCAAAAATCAACAGGGCCAATCAATCATGGACTGGAACTTCTAGAACTGTGATCCAAGACAAATATTTTCTTTTTATAAGTTGATTGTGTGTTGGGCAATGATTATAGTAATAGAAAACTGACTAGAAAAAAAGTACCTGCCAAACAGAAATGAGAGAAGAAATAACATATACACTATGGAAATGTTAAGACTAATAGGGACTACTGAGAACAACAAATCATAAAACTTAAATAAATTTAATAAATCTCTAAAACTGCCTCAAGAAAAATTTAAAAGCAAACAAACGAGTTGAACTGTAACAGATGAACATTTTGATTGACAAGAAACAACCTGAATACAAATGAAATTTCAGAAAGAGGTTATTTGGTGAATTACAGCAAATACCTGTAGTAAAATATATCAGTACTGTAAAATGTAATGTCAGATATCGATGACCAAAAGGAGGCAAATTAAAATGACTAAGCAAGGCTTTATTGATATATGCTCCCAGGCCAGACTCCCCAGTCCAACAGAGTGCGTCTGGGAGAATTGTGTGCAGGGTCAGCTGGTTTGAAATTTTTATAAACTTGGGGCAGGAAGGGGAGGGCTTGGTACAGGAAAGGAAAGCTTAGGGCAAGAAGGGGAGGGCTTGGGACAGGAAAGGGAAGCTTAGGGAAGAAATGGGAGGGCTTGGGACAGGAAAGGGAGGTCTTTGGGAGTCCTATGTCCTCCTGGTTGGTTGGGGGGTCAGCTGATTGATAGGTGGTTATGAGGCATCATCACTGCTTCTCTGTTGGCATCTGATTGTTTGTTCTTTCATGCATGCAGGCTGCCTGGTGTTTTTGTTCCCCTTAGCCACCTTAAACCAACCTAACATCCCAGTCTTTTTGATGATATAGAACAACAAATTCTATCTGGCTACTTCCCGCTGGCTATGGGTGCTGGGGGAAAGGAGACAGCTTGGGTATTTGTTCAGTAGGGAGGTGTCTGTAGAGGTGTAGGAGCATCTGGTTGTAGGTCACTCTAGCAACTTTATCTATGTGCTTTTGGGCAAGCCTGAAGAGGCAAGGAGCAATTGTTAATAGAAGTCCTATTACTAATATAGGAGTGAGAATGGGAGTCAGCCATGTAATGAGGGTAGGGTTTAGCCAGCCTGGCCAAGGGTCATTTGGTTGTTGCTTTTTAAAACTTTCACTTAAATGATGGAGGGTGTTAAAATTTTTTTCAACCAGTCCAGTTTCATTGATACACTAGCAGCATTCTTCTTTCAGGAATAGACATGTTCCTCCTTTGTCTGCTGTTAGAAGATCTAGGGCTCAATGGTTCTGTAATGAAACTTGGGCAATAGATGTTTAGTGAGGTGTTCCTTGATAATGCCATGAGCCCTCTCAACTTTACCGAGGATTGGGGTTGATAGGGGATGTGGAGCCTTCAAGTGATGTTGAGGCCTTTGGAGACTAGTAGAACAACCTGAGAAGTAAAGGCCGGATCATTGTCTGACTGGATGGAGGCGAGAAGTTTGAACCTGGGAATAATCTGCTCAATAAGGATGGAGGCAACAGTGGCAGCAATTTTCCTGAAGGTAGAGAAGGCTTCCATCCAACCTAAAAAAGTATCAACCAAGGTAAGTATTTAGTGAAGTTTTTTGTGTCTAGGTATGTGAGTGAAGTCAATCTGCCAGTCTTCACCTGGCTGGTGGACCCTCATCTGATGCATGGGGAGTTTGGGTTTGATGTGCCCTTGTGGGGATACTGTGGAGCAGACAGGACAAGCATAATGGACTTGCTGGAGAGTAGTTCCCATTCCTGGGAAGTAAAAGAGGGGTTGTAAAAACTGAAAAAGGGTTTTGGAGCCAATATGAAGAGAGTTATAAATGTCCATCAATAAACTGTAAACTTGCTGTTTAGGGAGAGCAACTTGATCACCCAGGAAGATCCAACCATCATCCCCAAAATGGCCACCTTGGGTTATTAGTCATGTCATTCCTGTGGGGTATAGTTAGGTTTAATTGTGGTGGATAGAAATAGGATAGGAGCTGCTGAGGATCTGGCTATTATCTATAATCTCTCATTCTATAGAGTCTGCTTTGTTGTTGCCTTCATCTATAGGGCCAGAGGAATTTTGATGTCCTCTGCAGTGTATGATGGCCACTCCTAATGGCAGTTGTAGTGCCTCTAAGGGTTTAGAAATTAGAGAGATATTGACCACTGGTGATCCCTTCATAGTCAAGAATCCACATACCTTCCAAATAGCCAAATATAAATGAGCAATTAGGAAGGCATATTTGGAATCTGTGTAAATGTTGACTTGCTTATCTTTGGGTAGAGTGAGAGCTCTGATAAGTGCAAAAAGTTCAGCCTTTTTTGGAGGTGGTCTTTTTAGGAAGGCAGCTGGCTTCTAAAACTGAGGCAGTGGTGACTACCACATATGTGTCTCTATGGCATCTGTTAGAACCCATTGCCAAACTGCCATCCATAAGAATGGTTAAGTCAGGTGAAGGAAGTGCATAATCAAAGAGGCTCTCACGGGGTGATCATATAACCTCTAGCACCTGTGGACAGAAATGGTTAGCATTTGAAGGGGGTGAGGATAGTGAGAGGTGTATGGCAGGACTGAGGGATGAAGAACAAGAGGGTGTGGTAGAATTCTTGAATTATTGAAGGGCTTAGAGGGGGTAAAGCTTTATGACTTAAGAGGTCCTGTAGCTGATGGGTAGAAAATACAGTTATTGGTTGGAGCAATGTAAGTTTTAGGGCTTCCTTAGTAAGTTCTGCTGCTGCTCCTGCCAGTGTGCAGAGGCATGGTAGCCGCCCATGAACCATAGCATCAAGCTGCTTGGAGAGGTATACCATTGGCTTATAGGAGGGTCCAATTGGTTGAGTGAGGAGGCAAGTAGTGATACCCTGTCTTTCACCTGTAAAGAGGTAGAAAGGATGGTTAGGGTTAGGAAGAAATAGAGGGGGAGAGGATGTGAGAGCATCCCTGAGCTTATAAAAGGAGTTGGCTACTAAGGTAGGGGAGGTGAGGGGCCTGTGTGGGGTCTCCTTAGCTGCCTGGTATAAGGGCGTGGCCAGAAGGGCAAAGTTTTCAGGCCAATGCTTTAAAAAGCTGGCCAGACCCAGGAAGGAGAGGGTGTAGTGTACTGTTTTGGGTGGCTGTAGGTCACAGAGAGCTTGAATTCTGTCTGTTGTCAGGCTTTTAGAGGTTGGAGTGAGGAGTATACCTAAATAAGTGACTAAAGTGGTAGTAAGCTGGGCTTTGGCTGGAGAGACCTGATATCCTCAGGACCCCAGGAAATTGAGGAGCTGAGCAGTGTGGGTTTGGGAAGTCTTGGGGGATGAGCTGCATAGGAGAAGGTCATCCACATACTGTAACAGAGTGCTATCCCCCAAGTCACAAATAGTTAGATCCTGTGCCAAGCCTTGCCCAAAGAAGTGGAGACTGTCCCTGAAGCCTTGGGGTAGGACTGTCCATGTCAGCTGTTGGGACCTAAAAGATGTAGGGTCTTCATGTGAAGGCAAAGAGGTAATGAGTCAGAATAGATGGGCATGGTAAAGAAGGCATCTTTAAGATCCAGGATAGCAACGTGAGTGGTTGAAGGGGGAATATGAGAAAGAAGATTGTAAGGGTTGGGAACCATCAGGTGGATGGGAATAACTGCCTCATTAATTAGGCGGAGGTCCTGGACTAAGCGATAGGCTCCTGAGGGTTTGTGTACTAACAATATGGGAGTGTTGCAGGAATAGTCAGTAGGGATGAGGAGTCCCCAATCAAGTAAAACTGGTCTATGATGGGTTTAAGTATTTCCCTGTGGGTTTTGGAGATAGGAAATTGGGGACTCGAGTGAAATTTAGTTTGAGGTTTTAGCTGGATATGGAATGGCTTGTGGTGGGAAGCTATGACAAGTGGAAAGCTTGGAGGTGTCCCAGACTTGGGGATCAACAAGGTCTGGGGGTAAGGGCATGGTGGGTACTGTTGGGTTATTAGAGAAAGTAAGAATTAGAGATAGAAGAAGATGTGGTGTAGTTGGAGGGTGGCTCCCAATAATTGGAGAACATCTCTGCCTAGGAGAGGAATCGGACAGAATGGAATGACAAGAAAAGAGTGTGTGAAAGGTGTCCCTCCAGGGCACAGGCCAGCTTAACAGTTTGGTTTGGGAAGGAGGATTTGCCATCAATCCCCATAACCAAAACCTAGAAAGGAAACAGAGGCCCATAGTGGGCAGGCAAAATAGAGTAGGTAACCACCTTGTCCACAAGGAAGGTTATAGACTTACCCACTACATGGAGTGTTACCCTGGGCTTGGTGAGGGTGATGAGGGTCCTCGAGTCTGGGCTACTTCAGTGCTCTGCAAACCCCAATAGTTCAAGAGAAGGGGCTACCTGGCTGATCAGACCCCCGCATCAAGGTGCTGAGGAAGGGCCAGCCATGGGGCAGTCACTCTTCCAATGTCCTGTCTGCTTACAGGTGGGGCACAGCTTGGAGAGGGACCATATGTTTGGGCATTGGTGAGCCCAGTGACCTTCATATCCACACTTGAAGCAAGTCCTCAGCAGCGAGGAATGCTGGTTTCCCCATGAAGATTTTGCTTGAGCCATAGGCATTAGGGCTGCTTCCAAGGCTTAGGTTTGGAGTGTTACCTTTTTCTGCAATCAAGCTTGCCTGGTTGATTGCTAGCCAAGCCTGCTAGTTCAGTTTATTCCTCTTGGGCATTATAGACTTTAAAGGCAATCTTTATCAGATCTCTGATAGGGGTCTGAGGGCCCTCCTCAGCTTGTTTGAGCTTTTTTTTTAAATATCATGGGCCGATTGAGTAATGAAATGGGTTGCTAACACTGTAGCCCCGGTGGGAGACTCAGGATCCAGCTTAGTATATCTGGTAAGAGCCTTTGTAAGGTGATTGAGAAATAAGGCTGGATTCTCATTTGGATCCTGGGTGATTTCTCTCAGTTTATCAAGTTGACCACCTTATTGGAAACCACCTGCATGCTCGCTATGAGATATTGGACCAGGCAGGTGCAGTGATGGCAACCTTGTTGGCTGTCTTGGTAGTGCCAGTTGGGTTTGGTTAGGGGAATGGTTGCTTCACCTGTGGGGAGAGTTATGTCTGTTAAACGAATTTGATCAGCATGATCTCAAGTGGCTAGATGCAAGTACGTTCATCTGGGGTAAGGGTGGAAGAGAGGATGACATAGACATAAATGTCATGCCAGGTAAGATTCTAAGTCTGAGAGAGGTAGTGGAATTCCTTAATGTAAGTAGAAGAGTCAGCAGAGAAGGACCCAAGGCACTTTTCAATCTGGAATAGATCCTGAAGTGAGAATGGGACGTGTACTTTGACAATCCCTTCAGCACTGGCCACTTCCCTAAGAGGACAAAGGAGCTTTAGGTCAGCTGGGAAGAGGGCCTGGTGGGATTGGTGTGGGTGCTGGCTGGAAAAGAGAGGAGTGAGTGGGTGGAGAAACCCATTGAGGGGGATGGGGAAAGGGTTGTATCAGTGGAAGAGGAGGGCAGAGAAACTGTGATTGCAGGAGGGTGAGGGTTCTGGAGCAGGGGAGGAGGACCTGTGGCAGTAGCAGAAGAGGGAGGAGAGGAGGAGGAGGATCAATCTGGGTAGGGAGGGGGAAGACGGGAAGGCAGGGCTGAGAGCATCTTTGATGGATCTGATAATGAGGAAGGAGATATAGAATAACAATGGGAAAGGGGTTTGGGATTTTCCCTAGTGAGGAGAACTTGAGCAGTAGAACAGGTAGAGCAGAGGGTAGGATGGGAGCATATAACCCAAAAAGCCTGAATATAAGGAATTTTTGTCCACTTACCTATTCAGTGACAGGAACTCCAAATCAGTGAGGATTTGAAAATCAAAAGTTCCTTCTGGGGCCATTTTGACCCAATGTCTAGGTCATACTGGGGCCAGGCTACAGTGTAATAAAAGACCAAGCATTTACAGCATAAGTCTTAAGTGAGTCCTAATTTGGCAAAATTGAAATATAGACAACCCAAGGAGATTTGGGGTCTAAGGAGGACTCAGTGTTTCCCATGACTTTCTGGTGCCTGTGGGGGTGGGTGAGAACAGAAAAAGGCATCCCAAATTTTGATCGCACTCACCCAAGGCATGGTTAAGAGCTGGGCAGGGGTTAAGTCATCCCTACTACCTGCCAGGGGCCCAAACAGATTTGGATGGCTCACACAAAGACTGGGGACATCTCCACAGCTCTCAGGACCTTGAGCAAAATGGGCGGGGGATCTATGGCATGCACGTGACTTACAGATAGACTCCCAAGATGGAGGGTGGCTGGAAGGCCAGAGGAAATAAGGGAGCTTACCCCACTCCTGTTTGTCTGGATGAAGGGAGAGGGAAAGGAAGAGCAGCTCAGGAATTTTCTGGTTTGTGTGGAGAAGAGGGTGGACCTCAACCCCTATGGGGGAGGCCTGAAAACCCTCCCAGATTTTGGCACCAAATGTAAGGTCAGATATCTATGACCAAAAGGAAGTGAATTAAAACCACTGAGGAAGGCTTTATTAATATACGCTTCCAGGCGAGACTCCCCAGTCCAACAGAGCGGGTCTGGGAGTATCACACGCAGGCTCAGCTGGTTTGAAATTTTCATAGGCTTGGGGCAGGAAGGGAAGGGCTTAGGACAGGAAAGGGAAGCTTAGGGCAGGAAGGGGAGGGCTTGGGACAGGAAAGGGAGGTCTTTGGGAGTCCCATGTCCACCTGGTTTGTCAGGGGATCAGCTGATTGATAGGTAGTTATGAGGCGTCATCACTGTTTGTCTGTTGGCATCTGATTGGTTGCTCTTTCATGCATGTGGGTGTTTTTTTTACCCCTTAGCCACTTTAAACTGACCTGACATAAAACACTTTAGAAAATTATAGGACAAAACCACCTCCAAATTTATTTTTGAGGTATTATTGCAATATCAATTTCCCAAAAATAAATCATTTTGAAAATCTACAGTTCACATTTATTATGAACATAGGTGCAAAATACTTTAACAAAATATTATCAAACCAATGCAAAAATATTCAAAAGATATTGTCTATAATAAAGTGTGGTTAATCCCACAGTGCAAGGTTTATTTAAGATCTAAAAACCCATATAAAGCTTACTCTCAATAACATGACACATACTTTAAGATAAACTATATTCTAGGCCATAAAACAATTCTCAATCCATTTTAAGTGGAAATTATAAGTGTTTTGACCACAGCATATTTACATAAATCTTTGATAGAAGGCAAACATGATATAACAAATACAATAGATGCATAAAATAATTTAATATAATTCAGCAATATTTTATTATAAAAAACTTGAAATACAAAAAAAGGAAATTATTCAACATGATAAAGAACATATACAAAAGTTCTATAGCTAATTTCATGCCCAATGGCATAAGTCAGAATACATTCCCTAAGACTGGAAGCAAGAAAAATTTATTCCTTTCACCACTTCTATTCAAAATTATATTGAAGGCTTTATTCAGAATAACAAAACAATGAAAAAGCATTATACAAGTTAAAAAAGAATAAACATATAAAATTATCTTTATGAAATAAACAGCTTTATCCAGTATATTAAAAATTCCAAGGAATCAAACAAATAAAATTAATAAAAGTTTATCAAAGCCCCAGGGCATAAATATACCCAAATACACTGTACAGTCAAATATAACTAAAAAGGAGAAATAATTTTTGAAATTATTAAAACCTCAGCAATATTTCTATTGACTGGGAACAAAGGATATAAAAATAAAATTATTTATACAATTTCCTTCATAACAATTTTAAAAAATTTAACAATGTATTTTAAAAATAAGAATAGAACTTTTATATTGATACCACAAAACATGCTAATAAAAATTAAAAATCTAAATAGCACAGATGAATTTATGAACAGGATTATAAGAATTAATGTTATTTAAATAATTGATTATAGATACATATATATGTGTATATATAATGAATTATATTTATCATATATGTATATTATAAATTATACATATATATCTTGTTCTAATTCAGTTCCCAGTACTTTTTTTCCTTCCCTCCTATTTCTTTTGCTCCACTCTCTATTTCTTTTGCTCTACTCTTCTTTCTGTCATTTACCCGTATTTATTTTTTAAATTAATTTCTTGTAGATGAACATGATTGTGAGATTCACTGCAGTATACTCATACATGTACATTGGCAAGTTATGTCAGATTAATTTCATTGTCTTTCCTTTTCCCATTCTCTACCTTCCTTCATTCTTCTTTGCATACTTAATTTTATTTTTTTTATCCCCCATTGTGTGTGTATGTGTGTGTGTGTTTCATTTTTTCTTTATCCAATGATCTGTTGAAGGGCACCAAATTTGGTTCCATATCTTAAGTACTGTAAATTGTACTGTTATAAAAGTTGATGTGGATGCATTAGTATGCTGATTTTATTTTTAATTTTTTAGTTGTAGATGAACATAATAGCTTTTTAATTAATTTACTTATTTTTATGTGGTGCTGAGTGCTGAACTCAGTTCATAATATGTACAAGGCAAGCACTCCACCACTGAGCTACAAATTCAGCCTTAATTTTATTTTTTGAATTTATTCTTTTTATATATACAGTACAGTAGACATTTTGACATGTTTATGGAAGATAACTTAGTGTAATTAGAATCCCATTTTTGTGGTTATACATGATGTGGAGTTTGACTGGTGGCATATTCATATATGAATATAGGAAAGTTATATTGAATTCATTCTACTGTCTTTCCTATGCCCATACTCCTCCCTTCTTTTCATTCACCCTTGTCTAATCCAATGAACTTCTTTTCATCTCTCCACTACTTATTGTGTGTTAGCAACCACATATCAGAGAGAACATTCAGTCTCTGGTGTTTTGGGTATTGGGTTATTTCCTTAGCATGCTAGTCTTCAGATCTAGATATTTAATGGCAAAAGTTATAAAGTAATTATGGCCGACTAATATTTCTTTGTGAATATATACAATATCTTTAACTGTTCATCTGTTGAGGGCACCCAGGCTGGTTCCATGGCTTAACTATTGAGAATTGAGCTGCTATAAACATTGATGTGGATATGTCACTATAATATGCTCATTTGAAGTCTTTGGGTATATATGAAGGAGTAGAATAATTAGGTCAAATGGTGATTCCATTCCAAGTTTTCTAAGTAATCTCCATACTACTTTCCAGAGTAGTTTAACCAATTTACAGTCCCATCAGCAATATATGAGTGCCTACCCCCCCCATCCTCACCAACACTTATACTTGTATTCTGTTTTTAGAGTTATTATTTTTTTCTTTTTGCTAATTTGTTTTTAGTTGTAGATTAATACAATATCTTTATTTAATTTATTTATTTTTATGTGGTGCTGAGGATGAAACCCAGTGCCTCACTCATGCTAGGCGAGCACTCTACCACTTAGCCACAACCCCAGCCCTATAATTGTATTCTTGATAATTGCCATTATGACTGGAGTGACATGTAATCTCTGTGTAATTTTAATTGGCATTTAACTAACTGCTAGAGATGCTGAACTTTTCTTTATGTGCTTTTTGACCATTTGTATTTCTTCTGTGAAATGACTCTTCAGTACTTTGCACATTTACTAATTAGGTTATTTTTTTCTGGTACTATGTTTTTGAATTCTTTATATATCCTGGGAATTAATGCTTCATCTGGAGTGCTGGTGGCACAGATATTTCTCCCATTCTGTAGGTTCTATCTTCACATTCTGTGAAGAAGCAATTTAGGTTGATGCCTTCCCATTTATTGATTCTTGATTATACTTATTTGTTTTAGGAATCTTGTTGAGGACATAAGTTCCTAAGCCCTCATGATGGAAATTTGGACCTACATTTTCTTCTGGTAATTGCAGGATCTCTGGTACTTGATCCACCAATGTCTAGGTCCTTGATCCACCTTGAATTGAGTTTTGTGTAGGGTGAGATAGGAGGTTAATTTCATTCTATTACGTATGGATTGCCAGGTTTCCCAGCATGATTTGTCAAAGAGGCTATTTTTTCTCCAGTGTACGTCTATGGAATCTTCTAAAAGCCACATAAACTGTATTTATGTGGCTTTGCCTCTGTGCCTTCTTAGTTTCATTGGTTTTCAAGTGTATTTTGGTACAAACACCATGCTGTTTCTGTTACCATAGTTCTGTAGTACAATTTAAGGTCTGGTATGTGATGCCTCCTGCTTTGATTTTCTCACTCAGGATTGTTTTGGCCATTCTGAACCTAGTATTTTCCAAATGAATTCCATGACTGCTTTTTTCTGTTTCTATGAAGAACACCATTGGATTTTTAATAGAAATTGCATTAAATATTCATATATAATATACATGCATATATATTATATATATAATGCTTTTTATAGCATGGCCTTTTTGATAATATTAATTATGACTATCCAAGAACATGGAAGGTATTTTTATCTTCTGAAGTCTTCTACAATTTCTTTCTTTAGTGTTCTATAGATTTCACTGTAGAGCTCTTTCAATTCATTTTTTAGATTGATTACAATGTAATTTTTGAAGCTATTGTTTATGGAAAAATTTTCCAAATTTATCTCTTAGTGATAAATTCATCATTGGTGTATAGAAACATAATTGGTTTGTGGGTGTTAATTTTATATCCCACTACTTTACCAAATTCATTTATGAGTTCTAAAAGCTTTTGGGGGGAGTCCTCTAAATATACAATTCTGTCATCATCAAGTACAGATACATGAAGCTTTTCTTTTCCTATTTGTATCTTTTAATTCATTTATTTTTTGCCTAATTTCTATGGATAGAGTTTCAAGGACTATTTTGAATAAAAGTGATGAAATAAGGCATCCTTTTCTTGTTCCAGTTCTAAGAGGGAGTGATTTCAATTTTTCTCCATTTAGAATAATGCTGGCCTTGGGTTTAACATATATAGCTTTTACAATGTTGAGGTGTGTTTCTACTATCCATAGATTTTCTAGTGTTTTGGACATGAATGGATGCTGCATTTTGTTAAATGCTTTTCCTGCATCTATTGAGATAATCATGTAATTCTTTTGTATTGATCTGATGAATTATATTTATTGATTTCCATGTGCTGAAACAACATTGCATCCTTGAGATGAAACTCCTCAAACACTGCACTATATTTTTAATGTGTTATTATATATGATTTTCCAGTATTTTATTACAAATTTTTGCATCTGTGTTCATCAGGGATATTGGCCTAAAATTTTCTTTCTTTGCTATGTCTTTGTCTGGTTTTAGTATCAGGGTGGTACTAACTTCATGAAATGAGTTTGAAAAGCTTATCTCCTTTTTTATATCATGGAAAAAATTGAGGATAATTATGTTCTTTCTTATTTGCCTATCCGGTAGAACTTGGCTGAGCAGTCATTTGATCCTGGGGGTTTTTTGTTGGTAGGCTTTTGAGGACATCTTCAATTTCATTGCTTGAAATTGATCTATTTAAATTTTCTATGTCTTTTTGATTAAATGAGGGTATGTCTCTAGAAATTTGTTGATATGTTCAAGATTTTCTATTTTATTGAAGAATAAATGTTAAAAAGAGTTTGATTGTTGACTGCATTTCAGTAGTGTCTATGGTGGTATTTCCTTTTTTTATCATGAACTTTAGTAATTTGAATTTTTCCTCTGGCTTTTATTCAGTTTGGCTAATTGTTTATTAATGTTACTTATTTTTTCAAACAACCAACATTTTTTGATTTTTTAAAAATTTGTTTTATTTTTTTCCATATCATTGATTTCCACTCTGATTTTAATTATTTCTTTTATCTACTGCTTTTAGGATTGATTTGTTCTTCTTTTCCTAGGACTTTCTGTGTAAAGTTAAATTATTTGTTGATTTTCTATTATTTTAATCAATAAACTCAATGCAATAAACTTTTCTCTTAGAACCATTTCCATAGTGCCACAGATATTTTGATATGTTGTTTTGCATTCTCATTTACCTCTAAATATTTTTGAAATTTTATCCCTGATTTCTTCTGCTATCTATTGTTGAGGAAATTTGATATTATTTAGTCTCAAAGTGTTGGAGTGGCTTCTATATTTCCTTCATTATTTATTTCTAATTTCATTCTATTATTATGTGATAAATTGCAAAGCATTATCTCAATTTTTTGTATTTGGTCAGAGTTGCTTTCTGGCCTAAGATATGGTTTACTTTTAGAAAAAGTTCCATGTGCTGCTTTGAAGAATTTGCATTCAGTTATTGATGGATGAAATATTCTATATATGTTTGTTAACTCTAAATTATTAATTATAATTTTAGTTCTATATCTTCTTTAACTATTTTTCCCCTTTGGAGAGGCATGTTAATGTAATCTAGCACTATTTTGTTGTCATCTATTCTATTCTTGAAATTGATAAGTGTTTGTTTGATGTACATAGCTACTTCATTTGGGAAGGCATAAGTATTTAGGATTGTTAGGTCTTGTTGATGTATAATTTTCTTAAGCAGTATGAAAAGAAAATTTTTGTTCCTTCTATTAACTTTAGATCACAGTCTACTTTACCTGGTATGAGGATAGAAACTTCTTGTTGTTCATGAGCTCCACATGAATATGTTTTTTCTGTCATTTTACCTTATGTCTGTGTATGTCTTCCTATGAGGTGAATCTCTTAGAGACAGCATATAGTTGGGTCTTGTTTTTAAATACAATATTTCAGTCTATGTCTTTTGGTTGATGTTTAGGCTTTTACTTTCAATGTTATCATCAAAAAATTATTTTTATTTCCAGTCATTTTGATTTCTTTCTGAGTTTTTAGTTAAATTAATTTCTCCTTTATTTGACTACTGGTCTAATGTTGTTCCTCCTTTTGCCAGTTGTCAATTTTACTTTTATTTATTCTCCAAATAAGATCTTACTAAGTATGTTTTGTTCTGCAGGCTTTTTAGTTTTGAATTCTTTTAGCTTTTGTTTATCATAAAAGGTTTTTACTTTGTTATCAATTCTGAACCTTAATTTTCCTGGGTATAGTATTCTATGTTGACATCCATTTTATTTTAGTTTCATATATATTATTCTAAGACCTCCAAGCTTTGAGCTTCTGGGTTGAGAAGTCAGTTGATATCCAGAGTGGTTTCCCTCTAAATCTAATGTATCATTTTTTTCTGATAGACTTTAAAATTCTATCATTCTGTATGTTAGGCATTTTTAGTATAATATGCCTTGGTGTGGGTCTGTTGTAATTTTGTATATTTGGGGTCCTGTAAGCATCCTGAGTTTGATTTTCCATTTTTTTATTATAGTTTGGGAAATTTTTACATATTATTTTATTGAAAGGCTTGTGCATTCCTTTGGTTTGTGTCCTGTGCGTTCATATATTCCAATAAATACTATATTTTGTTCTTTCACATTAACCTATATTTCTTGGAATTTCTGTTCATGATCTCTTAACATCTTTTATCCCTGGTCAACTTTATTTTCCAGATTACATATTTTGTCTTCATGCCTGAAATTGTTTTCCCAGTCATCTAGTCTACTGGTGATGCTTTTCATTTAATTTCTAATTTGGTTTATTGATTCCTTCATTTCCAGGATTTCTACTTGATATTTTTTTCAGAATCTCCATCTCTTCATTGATGTTTCACTTCCTGTATTTTCTTTATGATTTTACTCCTCACATTAAACTTTACCTTGCTGATCAGTTTAACTATGTATATTCTAAACTCCTTCTCTGACATTCCTTTCACTTTGATGTTGGTATATTCTGTTATTGAAGTAGTTTGGTTTGTTTGGGTCAATTTATTTCTTTTTTATGCTGTTTTTTGTCTACATGTTTAATAGTATGGATCGAAGACAGTAGAGTTTCTAGCCTGTGGTCTTACAGTGTCCCTGAAAGTTTCTGTTACCTCATCATTTAGAGGGAGACAAATAACAACAACCAGTCCAAACAATATATAGCATTAAAATAAGTAGTTTCTCCTATGACACCTACAATGTTAATTTTCACAAAACACAGAAGTGATGTGAACACTTATTTTCCACAGCTAAAACCATAAGTTTACAAAGTGATTTATAATTTTAAATGAAGAACAAATTGATATAGGGTGTGATGAGTATAATGGGGGAGGAGAAATAATAGAAGTAAAAACTAAAGGAAGAGTGAGAGAGAGAACAATAGAGATTGGCTGTTAGCAGAGGAAAAGAAAGAGATTCACTGGAACCAGATAAGTGAGAGAAAAAAATACATAAGATAAAATTTTTTAAATAAAAATTAAAATTAAAGAATAAAAGAACAAAACCAAAATATACTGTTCAAACATCATAGTCCTCAAAATACTGATCCATACAAAATAACTGCCTTCAAAAATGTCAGATATGAGAAAAAAGAAACAGATAAGAATACATATAAATGTCTATGAACCATTCAGTTCACAACTGAACAGAGAAAAAAATGGAAAATAAATAAATAAATAAAAATTATAATTTAAAAAAATATGTAGAAGAAAATAAAAGAATTGTTTTCATTGGATTTCAAAAAATTCTCATTTTTTTTCTTTTCAGCAGTGTTAGGTGTTGTTGCTGGAGTGTGAGAGGAATTCTAATAATATACCATGCAGAATGTTTTAGCATGTTTCCAGGATTAAAGCAATTTAACTATTGAAGTATTTAATCAGCTAGAGAGGTAGGGTCCATAAGATCATTTTTTTTAATATCCTGGATGTGATAATGTAACTCCATAAGACCCAGGCTATTATTGTTATGCCAAATACACATTAGATGATTTTTGACCTTTCCCCAATCCCATTGGGAAGCATTATATTTGACTGTAGTAAAACACAGACATATTTATAATCAGCATGGCATTTAAGCCTTTGAGTTTTAGAATAGAAAGCCATTATTGAAATTTTGTAAAAACAGCTTTGGGATATTTAATTTAGTCTTAAACTATTATAAATACTTACCTAGTTGCTTAGAATTTTAGATATATTTTGAGTCAAATTATTAAAATGGGTTTAGTTAGATCACATTTATTACCATTTACTGGATATCTATTATCCATTTTTCTTATTCTTATATCTCCAATAATTAAAACCTAAGAAGATTGAATATAACAGGAACCCTCCTTATGATTTCTGCCCATAAACTTAGGTATGGGGCCATTTGTTAGATGAAGAAAATCTGAGGCTGTCATTAAATGTCAGAGATCTGTTTGAATATCATCCTCCCTGAAAATCATTATATTACCAGTGAAACTTTCAGGGGTCACAGCATCATGAGAGAATGGATTATGTCCATAAATATAGTGAATATGGAAACAGAAGTCTAAAAGAATACATTAAGATATATAGGACCCAAATTAAAATATTGGTGGATCTGGGGAATGGGTCCATTGAAGTCTCTTCATAGATTTTATTTACCTGACAGCTCAATAAAGCTAGCATAGCTGTTAAACATAAAGAAATTTTAAAAATATTTTTATGAGATTTAGTGGGGACATGTAGGGTTCTGTTTCCTGCTTTTTTCTTCTTTAAAATTGCAGAAAAAAGTTGATATTTTGGAGTATTATTAGGCTTACATTGTAGACAATGGCCTGGTATTGTTTAGGTATTTAAATAAGAATAAATGACTCAAATTCTTTATATGTAATTTTAAAATGATTTTATGTTTTGAAAATCCAAGGATGATCTAATATTTATAAAATATGTATATTTATATGTGTAGAAAACAGTTTAGAAGGATAGGTACTAGATATTAACAATAATTACCTATGGACAATAGAATTTTAAGAAATGGTTATATATACTTTGCAATTGTTGTAGCAATGGGTATCTTGACAAAAGTTAGACAAGATGTCATAATCCTAAAATTAATCTTAGTTTCTCATTTGAATATCAGTCTACAAACCTTGGTATGCATTCTTTTTGGTTAATACAAATTAGGTGACAAACCAAAGCAGGAAATGGACAAAATAAGAGAATCTTTAATCCCTTCTAGAGGAAAGGTAATAAAACATTTTTTATATCTTATAAAGTTACCCTTTAAATAAGCTAGTGTCTCTCAATTGTCTTTCAAAAATATAGGTAAGTTTACTTCTCAGTACAGAGAGTAACCTATAAGTTTTACAATATATTTATATAATTATAAAATATTAAATCATATAATTAGATTTTAATTATTGGGTTATCACTGTATGAGTTGGAAATGGGCCATTATATAAAACTTTAGTTTGGAGAGCATCAGTTTATTAAGATGTTTTCTTAAACCTTATACTTAAAAGACATATATTTAGGAAATGGACACATCTGATACACAAAGATTAGCAATAATTATCATAATTACATTGATGCTTTTAAATCAAGCAAATTTAGTTTTTAATGAGATGCTTGAAATTTGGAATTTAAAGCAGTATTTGAAAATAATGTTTATTTAATCAAAACTTTATGAATCTTAATTTCTTTAAAAAAACCCTTTTTAAAATAACAGTGTTTATCAGGTATAATAAATTAATTTACATTTTAATTTACATTAGTATATTAATATTTAATCTTAGAGAAAAGCCTTTAATGTTTTTTATTGTTCCATGTATTTATAACCAAGTTAACTACATATAAAGTTGTTCTCTACCTATTCAAACCTTCTATATCACAAACTCAAACCTTCTTGTACATAACTATACAAAGATTTAAATCATTTCCTTCCTATCATCAAAGCCTTTAATACATAAAGACCTTTGTACCCAGTAATGTTTTCTTTCTTCCTTCTAGGATTCTCTAAACTTTCTTTCCTCTTCTGTAGAATCCTTTTTTTGGATAAATTCTAGAACAATCCCTGTAAATCTTTGAATCTAGATATATTACTATACTTTAATAGGAAGAAATATTTCAATTTTAGTAAAAACTTTTGGATACCTTGTATATAGAATTATACCTGTCTACCATTTTATGAAAACAAACAATATTTAGGAGTTAAGATTACTTAGGTAGTATTTTTTGGGGGGGTACTGGATATTGAACTCAGGGTAGCACCTTAACTTTGTAAGTCGATTAGCATCTCCTGAAACAAGCATTTATGTAATTAATCACATTCACCTCAAATTTAACATATCCATTTACAACTGCAGAAGGCTGTGCATGAAGTGAATGTAAATAACAATTGGAGTTATATTTATCCTGTTGAAGGAAAACTATTATAAGCAAATATGTGTGTGTGTGTATGTGTGTGTATACATATATATGTATATATATGTTATCCTAGAAATTAAAAATTATACAGATCATTTAACCACCTGAAAAAATATGTATCAAGATTTAAGACTTTTTTCTCTAATTAATTATGCAATTTTAATTGAATCTTATTAAATCATGTGATTCAAAAGTATTTGGATCCATTTTTATTCTACCTTAAGTATCACATGTGCACTCATTTATGTAGACTTTGACATAATGTAATTAAAATATACTTCTTGTGTACACGTATTTAATCCTTATGTAAACATATTTAGAAATCAGAAGAATAAAATTTTGACAATTATGAGAATTTTGGAAATTAAACATTTCAGATTACCAGCTTTTATTCTCATAATTGTCACTTTTATTTTTCATAATATTCCTAAGAAAATGTGTGAGTAAACAAATAGAACACATTTTGCTAACATAATCAATGGAATTAAGAAGCATAGTTTATTTAGCTTAGCACTAGGAAAAATTAAGCACAAAACCATTTCCAAAGTAAAATGATTGCCTTCTTGCCTCATTTGCGGGACGTTACTTGTTCAAATCCAACCTATAAAAGATATCTTTTCAGTGAGCATTTATCTAGAAACATGAAAAAAAAAAGTTTGCCTTTAAGGAACAGAAAATGTAACACATAGGCATGGCAAAGCTGGAGAGTGGTGTTGGAAGTTCTACCAAGCGATGGTGGGAGGGACTGAGAAGAAGCCCAGGAAAGTGCGCTTTGTCTGCGAAAGCCGAGAGGCAGGGCTTGAAAGAAACTCATGCAGAATGAATTCACCATACTGTGAGGCACTATGGCCAGTTATCTCCAAGTGCTCTCCATATGATCTGAAATTCCACTGTAGTTCTGGGGACCGTATATTTTGTCCTGTCTTGCTTTGAGCATTTTCCATGTTTGCTTATCTCAAAGTAGAATATCCATAGCTCTGGTTGCATTCTATTGGGCAAGAAGCAGATACACTGGCATTTGGCACTCCCAGGCTAGCTGCCCCTACACACTGAGCCTGCTGCACTGGCAGCCTTGGCAGGGCCAGAGGATATGGCAGGCATGGTAGCACACATGCTACTGCTGCTCATGGCCATGGTGCCTGGCTCTGGGATGGGGCCAAGCATTGCCCTGATCCATTAAGTCTGGCCTTAGGGTGGTAACCAATCCCATGGAACCATTCATTTGGCCCGCCCTTGGAGACACTCCAGCAGCTTGAGTCCTGCTAGGTAGGAATGAATTCTCTGACCAGTAAAGAACTGGCTAAAAGAAATAAGACAGAGAAAATACCATAGAACACAGAAAATACTTTTCAAATGTGGGGGTAGGATGGGCCCAGATAGTTATGACTTTCAGCAACTGGCAAATGGCAAAATGGCTTCTGGCATCTGGCATCTGGCATCTAGCAAAGTGGACCCCATGTGTGCTTTATTTATATCAGGGGACTTCAAAGACCTTCCATGGAACATTCTTTCCCAAGGTAGGAAGAAGGCAGATTCTTGCAGTCAGCGGTTTGATTGGCATCTTGGCAGGTCACACTCATCTCAGAGGGGCTGAGTGGCTACAGCAGGTTAGCATATCTCTAGTGTTGTGTGGAACCCTTGCGTAGTGATCCACACACGGCCCATGAACAGCTCTGTACATGAGAGAGTAGCTGGAAGGATTTTCATGACCTGTGTTGTAGGAGCACTCTCAACCCCTCCCTTCCCTCTTTTCCCATTCTATCCTGATGGACCACATGCCCAGCAGAGCGTACCCCATTGTTTGTAACCTTGGGGCTGTGATTGGTCTGAGAACCCTATACATAAGCTTCTGTACTTTCTGGAATAAAGGTGTTCTGCCTCTCACTCTGGCAGAGTAGGTTACCTGTTAGGTCGGAGGCAGACACAGAAAACCAGACCCTGCGTGCCGCGGCGCTGCACCAACACAACACCAGGAGCCAGCCCACTCACTGTCGCGCGCGACAAACGTAGCACACATGCGACGCGCAGCACGCGTGCGTCAAGCACACCAAGATGGCGGCCCCCAATGATCTGTACGGAAGAAGAAGCAAACTTACAGTACGGCTCTCGGCTCATACCGGAAGGGATCTGACATCACCAGCTGCACCAAAACAATCTCAGAAGACACTGGACTCTAAGTCAACACCTCTTCCTGGCCTCAAGCCTGCCTTTTCCGGATGGGGAGAGGCTATATAACCCTGTGTAACACGAGGCACAGCGCCATTTTCCCGACCTGTTCGAGCCTGGTGACTGGCCGGGAAACTGGTCTGGGAGCGTATTTCCCAGAATAAAAGCCTGTGTTGGTCCTGTTTCACTTCCATCTGGTCGTTCGTCTTACATTACCTACCCCCGGAGTCTGGGTGAAGTGACTTCGTGGACTGTCACCCCCAACCCTCATCCCACAGGACTCCATTCTGTCCTTCCTGGGGACCCCTCTTCATCCCACAAGACCTCAACTCATCGAGCAAACCCACAAGGCATGACAAAACTACATTCTGGCACCAACATGTTTTAGAGGCTTCTCGACCCCATGATGAGTAAACTTGTGGCAGTCCCCCGTCTTTCGTGATGGTGAAGGTAACATCAGCTTTTTTGTGATTGTATTCTGTGTCTGTTTGTCTTTGTGTGATAAATTTAGGTCAGGGAACATACTTCTACTTCCTAGTTCATCTGGCAGTCGCCCATATGGGTCTGATCAACCCATTGACTGAAACCACCACAACCCTGATTCTAAACGTTTCTGTTTTTATCTCTCCCGAGACCCAAACTCCCATTCTCCTTCCTCTTCTCAAAATCCTCATTATCCTTTTTTTCTGTCTTCTTTACTTTTGGTTCCTTTTCACTAGCATTTCCTCCTTCTTTCAGAAGGCTTCCCTGGGTGGCACCCCCCCACACACTGCAGGCTGCTCCCTCTCCTTCCCACTCCTCCCCCTTCCCACTCCTCCTGGCCCCCAGCTACTGCTGCCCACTTGAGCCCTCTGTCTCTTGGATCAGCGCTGCTCTGTGGCATTTGCTCCACCCCCTCAGGGCAGTGCCCCCACCTTGGGATTAAGCGCACTCTTGGCCTCATGCCAGCAGAATGAACCAGGCGCACACAGGCGGAACGCTCACCAGCACACCAGCAAGAATGCGCACACCAGCGGATGCCTTGGTGTTTGCTGCTGCCAGCTGCCATGCACAGAAGTAAACAAAGCACTGCCTTAACCTGGCCGCCGTCCTGCAATAATTTTTTGCCCCCAGTGGAGAAAGGGGAGATTGCCAAGTGAGCTGCGCCCGCATCTCCTCTGACCACAGCACCCCCTACCCACTGCCTCCAGTGAGCCACCCCACACCATACATGGCCAGCGGTCACTGCTGACCTCCCATCTGCAGCAGTTACTGTGCAAACGCAAAGAGGCAACTGGATAGGTTTTGGCAGGGAGCTCATATGCTAGTCTGCATCCCAAGCATTGCTGTTTGCTTTTGCTTTGGTGTCTCCTGCCCTCACTTCTTCAACATGGGAAATCTACTCTCCTTGGTCCTCTCCTCCCTCTTGGAGGAGGATTTCCTCAATGAGGCAGCCCCCATGGCACCCCCAAAAATCAATTGCATAGCCTTGACAATTTATCCTCAACTTCCTATGAATAACCTCTTTCTAGAAAGTCCCCTCTCTCCTTCCTCCCTGTGACCCTGGTGACTCCGCCCTGCCTACAGTGCCCCCTGCAGCCACTTTTCCTCTGACCTACATTGCGTCCTCTGCCTGCGACAGGACCCCAACAATTGTCTCTCTCCTTCCAACCCTTTCACCTGACTCCACCTGCTGCCCACACTAACATGGCTAATCTCCAGGCCAATGGCAATGTCTTCCCCTGGATCCCCACTCTGGTCTCTGAGCTTACTCAGCTGTGCAAGGCCTGTCAAGATGCTGGCTCTTCCTCTCGCTTTTTTCTTCAACTACTTGAGTCCTGCTCTTCCCTTTCCAAACTTCTTTTGATTGGTTTTCCCTTCTCAAGGCAATCCTCTCCACTTCTCAATACCTTCAGTGGAAGGCTTCTCACCTAGAACTTGTAGAAGAATGGGTTTGTCACAATATAACACAAGGTCTTCATTTTTCCATGGATATGCTATTGGACAGGGCTGACTTTACATACCCCCAGTCTCAGGCACTTGTTCGTAATCTTATTTACTTTCAGCAAGTCGAGGACAGTACTCTTAGAGCCCTTCATAATTTGAGACCTCCCACTTCTCAGGAATTTTGCAAAAATCTTATTCAACATCCTGATGAATGGTTTTCTGATTTCTTGACTCTTGTCATCCAGGCTGTTGAAAATAAAGTGAACTTTGGCCCAGGCCAAGATGCCCTCATTCGGCAACTCACCTGGGAAGGTGCCAATTCCACTTCTAGAGTGGCAATAGCCCCAGTCAGACATGAGGAACTCAATAAATGGGTTTCTGCCACGGAGGAAGTTTCCATCCCTGACTCAATTTTGGCCCTTTCAGAGGCTCTCAAGTCCTGCTTGACTTCCAACATTCCTTTGGCCTTCATGGGTCACACTTAAGCCCCTATCTGTTGGGAATGCAACAAACCTGGGCATATCTCATGCAATTGTTCCTCTAACCAGTCATCTGAGTTACCAAGGAAGCCCTGCACACCTTGCCCTCATTGCACAAAGGGGTACCATTGGGCCTGAGACTGCCCCTCCAATCCTTTAAATTCCTATAGGGGCAACCCTCAGCCCCATTAAACAAGGGAGCCCCTATCCCTCAAGTCAATTGGACAGTATCTTTGTTCCCCACAAAACAGCATGGGCATTTCTCTCAATGGGGAAACCCAGTAAAGGTCTCATTGGCACCAGAGTTGACATTACTATTATTGGCACTGAGACTGCTTTCCTGGAAATTCACCAATGAGCCTAACATCCTTGGTGGTGTTGGCTTCACACCCTCTCATAAAGTAACCTCACAGGTGACCTGGAACGATCCCGATAGCAACTTTGGGGGCATACACCCTCTCTTGGCTGAGGTTCCCAACACACTTTGGGGATGAGATTTACTTTCAAAAATGGATGTAGTCCTTACCACAGATGACAAGGCTCCTCAAGATGAGTTTCTAGTTCATGACAAGGTAGACCTCTCTGGGAGGAACCTCCAATTCTAGTGACCACTGCCCCATTATCAGATCTGATCTGCCTTGGTTGGGTGGACACCTCACCCTGCTGGGTGGAGCAGTGGCCTATTCTTGAATCTAAGCTTTCAGCATTAAAGAACCTTGTCCACAAGCAACTCACTTTAGGTCATATTGAGACTTCAACCAGCCCTCATAATTCTCCCATTTTTGTCATTCAAAAAAAATCAGGTAAATGGAGATTATTACAGGACCTTGGACATATCAACAAGAAAATGGAAAAAATTGGCACATGTCAAGGTGGCCTTCCTTTCCCCTCAGCCATCCTGATAGATCACTATATTGCTATCATTGACATCAGGGATTTTTTTTCCATTCTTCTTCATGGGGCAGACAGGCCTTACTTTGCCTTTTCAGTCTGGGAAGTTAATCATGCCAACCCTTGTGAGCAGTATCAATGGAAAGTCTTGCCACAAGGAATGAAAAACAGCCCTACCATTTGCCAAATGTTTGTGGCTAAAGCCATCACCCCCTTAAGGAGCAATGGCTACATTACTCATTACATGGATGATATCTTAGTGGCTTGCAAATACCAAACATCTCTTCAAGCGCTTCTGACTTCACTCCTAAACAATTTATTGGATCTTAATCTTCATGTGGCCAAGGTGAAGATTCAAACTCACCCTCCCTTCTCCTTTTTAAGGCTTCATTTTTCTCGGGTGATATGACCTATTAAACCCTCTCTTGATGTCCCAAATGACATTTCCTTGAAAGAATTACAAAAATTATGTGGTAATATTAACTGGATTAGGCCACTCTTGCCCTTACCTCCAAAAGTACTTGAGCTTCTTTACAATCTGCTCAAAGGCAGCAAACATCCTTCTAGAAGTCTTAAGATTACTCCAGAAGCTAGAGGCACCCTGGCAAAAATTAATCAATTGTTCATATCTTCCCAGCTTCAAAGATTTGATCTGTGGTTTCTCTGTCAGCCATAGTACTTTCCACCTTGATGTGACCCTTAGGTGTCCTTTGGCAATGTGTCAGATCTTTATTATGGTTGCACCCTCCCTGGAGCTCCTGCCATAAAATCATCAATCTCACCTCACAAATTATAGCCTCAGTGGTAAGGCTCAGATAATAGGCTAGACCCATCTTTGATAAGGAACCTAACATCATAGTTGTACCCTTTCATTAGGAACAAATTGCCTTCCTCCTACAAACTTCTTTAGACTTCCAGATAATGATGGAGAAATTTCCTGCGTCACTGTCTTCCCATCTCCCTCTTTCTAAACTACTTCGGACCCTACAAGATCTTCCATTGATGGTGACCACTCATGCCTTTCCCTCGAGCAAACTCATACCAATGGCCCCTTGTGTGTTCACATACACCAACACTCATCCTCTTGGATATGTTATAATGGGATCTAATATAGCAAATAATCAATTTGTCCAAAGGCATTCTGTTTCTGTACAAGTAGCTGAATTGACTGCACTTATCTTGGTGCTAGAAAGATATCAGACCATTTCCCTCAACATAATCTCTGACAGCATATATGCAGTCAAGGTCTGGTCTTCCATTGCTTATTCCACATTTAGGCCCAGAGACTATCCTGTCAATCAGCCTATGGCTACCCTGAAGGATATACTAGAAGTAAAACAACAACCATGGTATATTATGTACATTTGCTCCCATTCCAGGTTGCCTGGCTTCCTGTCAGAAGGGAATTCCTCTATGGACAAATTTGTAAGTCAGCCTGAAGTCATGATGTCCACTATAGAACAAGCTAGAGCCTTACACCAAAGTTTTCACCTCTTAGCAGATAGTCTTCATTGCCTATTGCCTGAAATTCCAATCCAACAAGGCAAACATCTGATTCATACATGCTCCTCTTGTGGCCCATTGTTACCACTGGGTCCACTCCAACCACAGGGAGTCCATCCCCGTGGGCTATCACCCAACTACCTCTGGCACATGGATGTCACATTCCTACCTTTGAGGAAAATTAAATTTGTTCATGTGATAATTGATATCTATTCCTCCCTTGTGTATGCTCCTGCCCTTGCAGGGGAAAAAGCAGACCATGAGATTAAGGCTCTGAAGCAAGCAATGATATTCATGGGTGTCTCATGATCAATCAAAACAGACAATGGCTCAGCCTATGTCTCCCTCAGATTGAAGGGATTTTTAGCTTCCTGGGGAATTTCCCATACCAAAGGGATTTCTATAACTCCCTGGGACAAGCAGTCATTGAAAGAACCAATTGCACTCTAAAGGAGATGCTTCAGAAATTTGATTCTACCAAAAAGGACCCTTCTTTGAGATTGTTGAATGCATTATTTACCCTTAACAATCTTGCTTTTACAAACAAGGCCTCAATGCAGCAATCCGACACTGGGGTTAATTTACCTTTCCTACTCCCCTTCCTTTGGTGTGATGAAAGGACCCAGACCCACTGTTCACACAAGGATGAGGCTATGTTTGTGTCTTCCACCACCCCCCCACACACACAGAGTCTAAGCCCCTTTGGATCCCAGCCAGGAATATTCATCCAAACCTCTCTTGAGAAGACAACATAACTCCCCACCTGAAGAAAGAAGCCCCTTCCTTGAGTACCCAAACCAAAGCTAATGTTGTCTTTGACCCTTCTATTCTTCAAAAGGTGTGAAATAAATTGTCAGCTCTGTTAGATCCATCCAATTGGGTTATCACTGGGCTCAGGGTTCCAAGCCTTCTTCTGGTCCTTCTCTTTGTCAAATGTGTAAGAAGACAATTACCCAAACGAGAAACTAAATAAGCTTTCTTAGTTCATGTCATTGAAGAATCACAGGAACACAAGAAAATTCCTGCCACATGGATCACAGCCCTCAAGAACATGTAAAAATCTCGCCCACCCCATCTTCACTGGAAATGCAAGGCTTCACAGTTTTGGCTGATCCTAACACCAAACCCCCTTCCCTTCCAACCTCTCCCAACCCCATTATCCCTTCTCTTGGGAGAGAGCTCATCTCAAGGCATGTTCACATGGGCTAGTTAGCCAATGTCGGGTAAGATGCTCAGAGGAGCACAACCTAAGACAGGCACAGTCTTGTTTGTGCTCTCCCCCCTCATATATAATATTTAGGAGTGTGGAAATCCAGCGGAATGATTCTGTCCCAAGAGGAAATTATCACATATCCCTCCAACATGTTTGCTTATGGGCCACACAGGCCCCGCTGCCCTTTCAAATAAAAGTAAAAAGGGGGATATGTAGGAGCACTCTCTGATCTTCAACCCCTCCCTTCCCTCTTTTCCCATTCTATGGTGATGGACCACATGCCTGGCAGAGTATACCTCATTGTTTGTAACCTCAGGGCCATGATTGGTCCAAGGACCCTATACATAAGCTTTTGTACTTTCTGGAATAAAGGGGTCTGCCTCTCGCCCTGGCAGAGCAGTCTTACCTACCCCTGGAGTCTGGGTGATGTGACTCTGAAGACCATCACCCCCAACCCTCACTCTGCGGGACAACATTCCATCCTTCCTGGGGACCCCTCTTCATCCCACAAGACCCCAACTCATTGAGCAGACCCATGAGGCATGACATAAAACTACACTGTATTACCCTGGGTAAACTTTTCTCTATATTTGATTTTCTCATCAGCACTTAGGCACAGTGGTGTGGATTTACCAGGCTTATATTTTATGCCAAGCTAAATTTTTCAGTAATTAGTTCTCCAGGCTGCTGAGCTTCTGAATTGTAGCAGAAAAGTGGTTCCTTCCTCTATCCTCCATGGGCATCCAGGAGAATTGTATATTGTTTTGTGCACAAGGATATTATGCATCACACCTTTCAGGTTTATCCAGCAGTGTCTTTGAAGTCTGATCTCTCCAATACCTAGATATGCTTCATGTCTCCTAAAACTTTGAATTCCTTTATCCCTGCACATTTTTCATGGGAAGGAGGACTGCTACAGAAGTTGCTACTGGTGTTGGTGGAGGCACTGGGGATTTCTTTCTTATTTTATATCCAAAATCCTGAGTCCCCTGTTCCCTTTTATTTAAGCCACCTTGCTTAGAAGCTGCCTATCTTCTTTGTTGGTTTTATGTCACAGAGCAACCAGGAAAATGACCTCCTCTATTCCACAATCTTTTTTGAAGCATCATATTTTATTTGTACTAATTAGTTATAAATGAGAGTAGAATGCATTTTGACACATCATACATAAATGGAGTATAACTTCTCATTAATCTGGTTGTACATGATATAGAATTACACCAAATGTATAATCTCATATGCACATAGGATAATAATGTCTGATTCCTTCCATTACTCTGTTAACTCCTATACCCCCTTCCATCCCTTCACTTCCTTCTGTCTAATCCAAAGTAACCCTGTACTTCCTCAGTACCCCCACCCTTATTGTGCATTAGCATACACACATCAGGAAAAAAATTCAGCCTGCTTCTTTGGGACTGACTTATTTTGCTTACCATGATATTATTCAGCTCCACTAATTTACCTGCTAATGCCAAAATTGTATTCTTCTTTAAGGCTGAGTAGTATTCCATTGTGTATATATACCACATTTTCTTTATCCATCTGTTGAATGGCATCTAGGTTGGTTCCATAGTTTAGTTACTGTGAATTGAGCTGCTATAAACATTGATTTTGCTGCATCAGTGCAGTGTGCTGATTTTAATTCCTTTGGGTATAAACTGAGGAGTCTGTGTTAAATAAACTGAAGATAGTTGGGTCAAATGATAATTAGTTGTCTGAGGAATCTTCGTACTGCTTTCCAGAGTGGTTGCACCAATTTTCAGTCCAAACAAAAATGAATTAGTGTACATTTACCCTACCTCCTTGCCAACACTTATTGTTGCTTGTATTCTTGATAATTGCCATTCTGACTGGGATGATAGTAATCTCCGTGTAGTTTTGATTTATATTTCCCTAATTGCTAGAAATGTTGAATTTTTTATATATATTTGTTGATTGATTGTATTTTTTCTGTTAAGTGTATATTCAGTTCCTTTGCTCATTTTTAATTGGGTTTTTCTTGGATATAGTTTGCATTCTTTATATATCCTGAAGATTAATACTCTATCTGAGGTTCATTTGGTAAAGATTTTTCTGCCATTCTGTAATCTCTCTCATCACATTATTGTTTCCTTTGCTGTGAGGAAATTTTTAGTTTGATGCCATTGCATTTATTGACTGTTGATTGTACTTCTTGCACTTTAAGAGTCTTGTTAAAGAATTCATTTTCTAAGGTGACATGGTGGAGATGTGAGCCTACTTTTACTTCTGGTATATGAAGGGTCTCTGTTCTAGTGCCTAAGTCCTTAATCTACTTTGAATTGAGTTTTGTGCAGTGTGAGAGATAGGGGCTTAATTTAATTTTGCTATATATAGATTTTCAGATTTCCCAGCACCTTTTGTTGAAAAGGCTATAATTTCTCCAATGTATATTTTTGGTGCCTTTGTCTAGTATGAGACAACCATATTTATGAAGGTTTGTCTCTGTGCTTTCTATTCTGTACCATTGATCTACATGTCTGTTTTTATGCCAATACCATGCCATTTTTAATATGGCTCTGTGGTATAGTTTAATATCTGGTATTGTGATGCCTCCTGCTTTAATTTTCTTGATAAGGATTACTTTGGCTATTCTGGGTCTCTTATTTTTCCAAATGAATTTCATGATTAATTTTTCTAGTTCTATGAAAAATGCCATTGGGATTTCAATAGGAACTGAACTAAATCAGTATAACACTTTTGGTAGTCTGGCCATTTTGAGGAAGTTAATACTGCCAATCCAAGACCAAGGGAGAACTTTGCATCTTCTAAGGTCTCCTTCAATTTCTTTCTTTAGTATTCTGTAGATTTTATTGTAATGGTCTTTCACTTTATTTGTAGATTGATTCCCAAATATTTTATTTTTAAGTCTATTTTGAAAGAGGCACTTTCCCTAAATTCTCTTTCAGTGGATTCATCAGTGATGTATAGGAATGCATTTGATTTATGAGTGTTCATTTTATATCCTGCTACTTTGCTGAATTCATTTATTAGTTCTAGAATTCTGGTAGAATTTTTGGACCCTCTAAATATAGAATCATGTCCTTGGTAAGTAGGGAGTGTTTGAGTTCTTCTTTGTCTATTTATATCCCCCTAATTCCTTTCTTTTAATTGCTCTGGATAGATTTTCAAGGACAATATTGAATAAGAGTGGTGAAAGAGGGTATCCTTGTCTTGTTCCAGTTCTAAGAGGAAATGCTTTCACTTTTTCTTCATTTATAATAATGTTGGCCTCTGGCTTATCATAGCTTTTACAATGTTGAGGTATGTTTCTACTATCCCTAGTTTTTCTAGAGTTTTGAACATGGAGGGGTTCTATCTCTTATCAAATGCTTTTATGCATCTATTGAGATGATCATATGATTTTTAGCTTTAAGTCTATAGATATGAAGAATTACATTTATCAATTTCCATATGTTGAGCCAACCTTGCATCCCTGGGATTAACCCCACTTGATCATGGGGCACTATGTTTTTCAATATGTTTTTGCATGCAATTTACCAGAATTTTATTAAGAATTTTTGAATCTATGTTGATCAGAGATATTGGTCTGAAGTTTTCTTTCCTGGATGTGTCTTTGTCTGGTTTTGGTGTCAGGTTGATACTAAACTTATAGAATAAAAATAACCTTATAGAATAACCTTATAGAATAAGTTGGATGGGTTCTCTCCTTTTCTATTTTATGGAATAATTTGAGGAGTATTAGTGTTAATGCTTCCTGGAAGGTCATGTAGAACTCAGATGAGAATTTGTCTGGTCTCAGGCTTTTCTTCATTTGTAGGTTTTTGATGATGCCTTCTATTTCGTCCCATGAAATTGAACTGTTTAAATTATATACATCCTCCTGATTCAATTTGAGTAAGTCATAGGTCTCTAGAAATTTGTAAATGTCTCAAAATTTTCTATTTTATTAGAATATAAATTTTCAAAATATTTTCTGATTATCTTCTGTATTTCAGTAGTGTTTATTTTGGTATTTTTTATTTCATCACAAATTTTAGTAATTTTTACTTCTTTTCTTCATTAACATGGGTGAAGGCCTATTAATTTTATTTATTTTTTAAATAACCAAATTTTATCAGTTTTTTTAATTGTTTCTTCTGTTTTAACTTCATTGATTTAAGCTCTGATTTAAATTATTTCCTGTCTTCTGCTTTTGTTGTTGATTTTCTCTTCTTTTTATAGGGATTTTAGGTGTAATTTTACATCATTTATTCATTGACTTTCTATTTTTTAATAAATGAGCTTATTTCAATAGACTTTACTTTTAGCACTGCCTTCATAGTGTCCCAGAGATTTTGATATGCTGTATCCATATTCTTATTTACCTCTCAGTTTATTTTTATTTCATACTTGATTTTCCATTTTATCCATTCACCATTTAATAGTGAATTATTTAGTCTCCAGACATTAAAGTAGCTTCTATTTTTTATTTTATCATTCATTTCTAATTGTAGTACATTTTGATCTGAATGCAGTGTATTTATCTTTATTTCATTTGTATTTGCTAAGAGCTGCTTTATGGCATAAGATATAGTCCATCTTAGATAAGGATTCATGTGCTGTTGAGAAGAAAGTTTGTTCATCATTGATGGGTGAAATATTATATATATATATATGTCTAAAATATTAATTGTACTGTTTAGTTATATAGTTTCCTTTTTAAATTTTTGTTTGGAGGATCTATTGAGTGGTGACAAAAGTGTATTAAAGTCACAAAGTATAATTGTGTTGTGTTCTATTTGATGCTTGAAATTGAGAAGGGTTTGTTTGAAGTACACAGATGCTCTGTTGTTTGGGGAACACATATTTATAATTGTTATGTCTTTTGATGCATAATTCCCTTGAGAAATACAAAATATCTTTCTTTGTCCCTTGTGATTAGCTTTGGCTTGAAGTCCACTATATCTGATATAAGCATAGTAACCCCTGCTTCTTTAAGAGATCCGTGTGAGTGGTATGGTTTTTCTGATTCTTTCACCTTCAGTGTGTGGATGTCTTTGCCTATAAGGTGAGTCTTTTGGAGATAGCATATTTTTGGGTCTTGTTTTTTAATCCAATGTGCCAGTCTCATTTTTATTAGTGAGTTTAGGCCATTTATGTTCAGTGTTATTAAGAAATGATTTTATTCCCTGTCATTTTTATTTATTTGTTTTTTTAATTTGAATTAGATTCTCCTTTGATTGGCTATTACTTGAGTATAGTTCCTCCCTTTGCTGGTTTTCACTTTTTTTAAAAAAAAATTTCTTCTTTATGAAATATTTTACTGAGAATGTTCTGTAGTGTAGGCTTTCTATTTATGAATTATGTTAACTTTAGTTTATCATGGAAGATTTTTACTTCATCTTCAAGTCTAAAACTTAATTTTGCTAACTAAATAATTCTTGATTGGCATCCATTGTATTTCAGTGCTTGGTATATATTATTTTAGGACCTCTTAACTTTGAGGGTCTGGGCTGAGAAATCAACTGAGATTCACACTGGTTTCCAATATACATAATCTTATATTTTCCTCTTTCATCCTTTAAATTTCTATCCTTATTCTGTACTCCTTGTGCATTTCCTTAATAATGTGCCTTGGTGAAGGTCTGTTTTAATTTTGTATATTTGAGGTCCTGTAAGTTTCTTGTATTTGATTTTCCATTTTATTCCATAGATTTGGTAAATCTTCTGATATTACTCATTAAATGTGTTGTGCATTCCTTTGGTTTGCATCTCTGTGCCTTCATCAATCCCAATGAATCTTAAATTTGGCCTATTTATGTTATCCCATACTTCTTGGAAGTTCTGTTTATGGTTTCTTAATATCTTCTCTGTGTGGTCAACTTTATTTTCAGGTATATATATGTTGTCTTCATTGCCTGAGTTTGTCTTTGAAGTAGTCTATTCTGTTGGTAATTCTTTCCATTTAATTCTTAATTTGGCTTACTGATTTCTTCATTTTAAGAATTTCTGCTTGATTAATTTTTAAAATCTCTCTTTATTGAAATAATCTTTTACCTCCTCAACTTTATCTCTGATTTTACTCCTTATATTGTTCTTTATCTCATGGATCAGTTTAACTATGTACATTTTAAACTTCTTCTCTGGCATTTTTTCCACTATGATGTCATTGTATTCTATTTTTGGTGCTTTGGTTTGTTTGGGGCTATATTTTTTTTTATCCTATTTGTATGTCTATCCATCTAGCAATGTGGATCTGAGGCAGTATAATTTCTACCCTGTAGACATATAGTGTCCCTGGAAGTTTCCAGTACCTTGTGTTTAAGGGGGAGATGATAATAACAGCAATCAGTGGAAACAACATACAGCCATAATCCAAATACCTTCTACTATATTGTCTACAGTTTTGTCACAATAAACAGAAATGATGTGTCCAGTTAGTTATTGCCAACAATAAAAGCAGTAAGTTTGAAAAAAGTCTTATAATATCAGATGTTGGACAAAGAGAGAGTAGGAGTGATATGGGATGTGATTTTTATGAGAAAGGAGGAGAGAAGGTAGAAGTAAAAATTTATAGAAAGAGTGAAAGAGGCAAAAATTGAGGTTAGTTGTTAATAGGAGAAAAGAGAATCAAGGGAAATATATGGGAGAGGGAAAAAATTTATATATATATTTTATATATACATATACATGTATGTATATATAAAACATATATATAAAAAATTTTTAATTAAAAATAGAAAATATATAAATAAATAAAATTCAAGATAAAAGTAATATAAACTATTCAGACATACCAGTCCTCAATAAACAGATGCATAAAAAATAGTTGGTTTCAAAAGTGGTAGAAATGTGAGAGAAAAAAGACAAGAAAAAATGTCACAATGAAAAATTGAACAATTTTTTACAGAGGTATTCAAAAGTTTTTCAGCTTCTCAGCAGTTAGGTGTGATTTTCTGGAGTTTGATGCTTGTTCCACTTTCAGGGTAGGTGGGTTTGCTAGGGTGAGAGGGTTAATCCTGGAGGCAGAACTCTTGGAAAGAAGGTGTAAAATTCAGTATGCTCCAATCTCTTCTCTGAATGTCAATTGGTCTGGAGATATTAAGTCAGTGTACCTCCAGGGCCCAGGATTTTCCAGTCCATGCTGAAAGACTGCACCCCAGGAATCTCCCTTGTGTTCCACTCATGTGGTGTAGGAACATGTTCATAGCCCACTACATTGCCTGCAGACCCCATGATTCCTAGTCTGTGATTCAGTCTCTAAAGTTAATTTCCCCTGTCCTTTCCCTTACAAATTCCATCAGGTGCTTCTCTCCAAGCGGTCCTGAGGGCTAGGCACCAGGATCTGCTAGCCACTGGAGAAGTTGTGTGCTGGACTCAGTGGCTTTTGCTGCTGAGAAACATCTGGCCCATGTTGGGGCCCAGCTCTTTCATGATGAGTGAATCAAGGCTAGGCAGGCTGGCCTTGAAGCTGTGAAGGATTGGACAGGTCAGGGGCCATGGAGGGTTTGGTAGAATGGGGACTGGGGAACCAAGGGAGCCCTATTGGGTTCAATACTAATGTTAGACCTAGAGAGACTCTGAGACCAGTGGTTGGCAGACTGGGAAGGGAGCCAGGGACCAGGATGGTGCTGGGATATGGCAATTGCCAACTGGGTGGGCCCTGGAGACCTGGTGGGTGCTCGACTAGCAGGCTAGTTGAGCTGAAAGAAAAATGCCTTCACACCTTCTTCTAACCTGACTCCAACCTGCTGTAATTTTTCCTGTCATTCCTCTAGAGCCTCAGGTCTCACAGAACTGGGGAGAGCCTAGCTCTCCCCAGTCTCTCTAACATGTGTTCTCCCAGGTAAAATGCTCCCAGTTTCTGACTTTCCACAGGTTTGATAGGCTCAGACAAGCCCACAGAGACCTAGCTGCAAACTCACAGATCTAGGTTTCCAGTTTTACTAGACCCCACCAGGCAGCAGTCCCAAGATGACTATTGGATCATGGATAATTGATAAACTCCAGTGGAGAGGATTGTTTGTTTTGTCTGTTTGTTTGTACCAGGAATTGAACTTAGGAGTGCTAAACCACTGGAAAACATCCCCAGCCATTTTTGTATTTTATTTGGTGACAAGGTCTCACAGAGTTACTTAGCGCCTCACTAAATTGTTGAGATTGGCTTTGAACTTGCAATCCTCCTGCTTTAGATTCCCAAGCCACTAGGATTAGAGGCTTACATTACTTCACCCAACAAGGTTGTTTTTTTCTTTTTAATATCTGATTGATGAGTCAGCAGTCTCTGGTTCATCTAAGGAAGGTTACCCCTCTAGACTCAGGAATTTTCACTCTAAACCTTGGGGAGATATGGTATTCCCACTGTTTGGGTTCTGGGTAGATGAGCTAAGAAAAATGCTTCCTCATGCTAATTCACCATCTTCAAGGCCCCCTATCCCACATCCAGAAAACTAAATTATATGCTAATTTCAAATCCTTTGGATATATACTGAGGATTGTGATAGCTGTGTCCAGTAGCGGTTCTATTTCTAGTTTTTTGAGGACTCTCCCTACTGCTTCCCAGAGCAGTTGCACCAATTTCCAGTCCCACCAACAATGTGTGAGTGTTCCCTTTTCCCTCATACTTGCCAACATTTATCGTTACTTTTATTTTGATAATTGCCATTCTGACTGGAATGAGATAAAATCTCACTAGATTTAATTTGCATTTCTCTAATTGTGAGAGATAGTTATCATTTTTTCATATATTTGTTGACCATTCATATCACTACTTTTGATAAGTGTCTGTATAGTTCCTTTGCCCATTTATTGATTGGGTTATTTGGGGGTGTTTTGGGTGTTACACTTTTTTGAGTTACTTCAGTTTGCGCAGATATCAGTACCCACTTAAGAGATTAAAATTGGGAGGCAGGAAATGAAGACCTTTCAGGGACCAGTTTGTCATTTTGTAGTTGACTTTGTCCATTTTGTATTGCTATAACAGAACATTACAGACAGGGTAACTAATAAATAATGGATATCTCTCACAGTTGTGGGGATTGCAAAGTCCAAGGTTGAGGGCCTCACGTATGGTGATGGTCTTTTTGCCACAACATCTCATTGCAGAAATCAGACAGGCAAGAAGGAAGGTAGCTGAAATCATCACTTTATCAGGTAGTTTTTCACAAGATAACTAAGCCACTTCTGAGGTAATGGTAGTTATCAGTTCAAGAGGAGTGAGTCCTCATAACATAATCACCTCTTAAAAGTTTCAACTCTCAATACTCTTGAGATTAAATGTCCTTTAATGTGAACTTTGAAAAACACACTTAAGCCTCAGAATCCCACTCCTAGTCCCCCAAATTCATTTCCTTCTGTAAAATCCTAACACAAAA
Organism: Geosciurus inauris; assembly: GCA_004024805.1. Classification (NCBI taxonomy): domain Eukaryota; kingdom Metazoa; phylum Chordata; class Mammalia; order Rodentia; family Sciuridae; genus Geosciurus; species Geosciurus inauris. The sequence continues at coordinate 495 of PVHX01011347.1, read as the reverse complement.
TGGAGTCACTCTGGCTCAGGCCTGCATGTATTTGCTAACCTGCTCTTTGTGCTTCTGTGATTAATGCTTTGCTATGCTTGCTTCTCACGGATGGAGGTGCGTAACCACAGGCTGCCAAGACCCCCTGGCCAGTTACCTAAAGTTCCAGGAACTGAAAGGGGACATAGGAGGCACTGTCATGGTTGAAGTGTAAATAACTATAGGTTGAATATCTGCCAAATCATGTTTTCCTGAGTCATGTAGCTAGCCCACCCTATAATAACCTCTGAAACCCTCACTTCGGGGTCACTCTCTGAAGGAAAGGAAAGCTGACCCCAATCGATTGGCCTGTGTGCCTATTTCCTCAATAAACTTTGCTGCTTCTGCAGTTGTCTGGGCTGCACTTCTTGGGGAGAGGTGCAGGTTGGATGCAACATTTGGTTCCCTGACCAGGAAACCCCTTCCCAGTTGCTCCACCCGCTCTCCTTCCTGGGAGTGTGGAACGGGAAATTGATC
>PVHX01011346.1:0-64728 GCA_004024805.1 Geosciurus inauris | reverse complement strand
AGGAAATGCAAAAACCTTTTCAATTGTTTTCTTAATGTTAAAATTTTATGGTCAACAAAGAGGTGAAATTTTATTTCATTATTCTGAAACTACAGACTTTTATATTTTAATAGTTGCAGTGCTTGAACCTGATATGTTATGCAATTAGTATGCATGAAATTTTAGCCATTTTTAATACGACCAATGATTGTTTAGATTTCTGACAGACTTTTAGTCAGCTTTTTCATTGCTGTGACTAACAAACCTTGCAAGAATAATCTTAGAGGAGGAAAGTTTATTTCGGGGTTCATGGTTTCAGAGATCTCAGTCCATAGACAGCCATTCCATTCCTTGGGGCTCCAGGTAAGACAGAACATCATGGCTGTGGTAAGATACCACATCAAGAGCGTGGTGGAGGGAGGCAGCTCACTTGATGATCAGTGAGCAGAGAGAATGAGAGACTACACTCTCCAGATACAAAATATATACCCCAAAGGCACACTCTCCAATGACCCACCTCCTCCAGCCACACCCTATCTGCCTTCTGTGACCAGTTAATGCCATCAGGCATTAATTCACTGATTGGGTTAACCCAATTTTACCCCATTCATTTCTCCTCTAAACCTTCTTGCATTGCCTTGTGCATGAGCTTTTGAGGGACACCTCACATGCAAAATGTAACAGATTTGAAAATAATCAATATTATTTTTCATTATTGGCAGCATTTGCTGTTTCTGAATAAAATGACTTAGCAATGACACAAACCTATAAATATATAATACCAGAATTTCTCTTTTTTGTTTTTAATTTTAATTTTTATTGTTTTAATTGGCAACTTATAATTATGTACACTAGTGGTGTATAAAGTGATACTATGATTTATTAACATGAAACAATTAAATCAAGCTACTTAACATATCCATAACCTCAAATACTTTCCATTGTTTTGTAGTGAGAACATTTGAAATTTAATCTTAAGCAGCTGTGAAATGTAAATTCCCTATTATTAAATATAGTCACCATAGAGTGTGCTAGAACTAAAAGAACTTCATACATGGCTCCTTCATAAAATTTTGTACTCTTTGACTAACCTCTCCCCCATGCCCCTTATCCTCTGGACTCAGTAACCATCATTCTATTTTCTACTTCCTTGAGTTCAGTTGTTTTATATTCCACATAATTGAGAACATGCAATGTTTGTATTTCCATGCCTGACTTACCTTATTTGGCAAATATTCTTTAGTTTTTTCCATGTTGTCATAAATGGTGAAATTTCCTTCTTTTTTAAAAGTCTAAATAGTGTTTCATTGTGTGTATACTACATTTTATTTACTCATTTATCTCCTGATAGATACTTAGGTTGATCCATAATTTAGCTATTGTGGATAAATACTATAATGAATATAGGAATATAGATATCTCTTTGATAAACTGATTTCAAATCATTTGAGTATGATTTCCTAATCATCTAGTCATTCAGGTTTTAGTTTTGAGGAACCTCCATGGAGTTTTCCATAATGGCTGTACTAATTGAAATTCTTACAAACAGGATACAAAGATTCCCTTTTCTACATATCCTCAATAACTCTTACATTTCTTTGATAAAATCCATGCTGACTAGTGTGAGATTATATCTCACAGAGGTTTTAGATTTTATTTTCCTAAAGATAAGAAATGTTGAGCAATTTTTCAAATATGCTTGTGTGCCTTTTGTTGAGAAATGTCTATTCAGGTCTTTTGCCCATTATATAATTGGGTTTTGGTTGTTTTTCTTGTTAATGGAGTGTTTGATGTCCTAATATATTTTTGATATTAACTCCTTAGTGGATATATGACTTGTAGACATTTTCTACTAACCTGTAGGTTGTTTAAACATGTTTTTGTTTCCTTTGCAGTGCAGAAGCTTTTTGGTTTGATATAATCCACTTGTCTTGTTTTATTTTTCTTTTGTCTTTCTTTTCTTTTGTTTTATCTTTCTTTCTTTTTCTTTTTTTCACTTTGCTGTTTGCTTCTGTTGCCAAAAGTCATTATGCATACCAATATCATATAGTTTTTTTCTTATTTTTTCCTATTAGTTATATTTACTGTTCTTCTGTTTAAGTCTTTAATCCATTTTGAGTTGATTTTCAAATATTGTGTGAAAAAGGGTCCAATTTTGCATGTGGAAATACAGTTTTCCCCAACATGATCTATGGAAGACGGACCTTTCCCGTTGCACATTCTTGGAAACTTTGATGAAAATCAGTTGTTTCTACAAGTATGAATTCATTTTTGGTATATCTATTTTGTTCTATTTGTTCATGTGTCTAGTTTTTTCTTCTTGCCAGTACTATGCTGCATTAATTACCATATCTATGTAGTATAGTTTGAAATAATGTAGTATAATGTTCCTAGGTAGTGTAAGGTTCCAATTTTGTTTTCTTTTCCTCATGAATGCCTTGGCTATTCAGTATTTTTTATTAATCCACATGAATTTTAGAATTTAATCTTGACTTTTAAATTTTAACTTCTTCTCTACTGTGGTTGCCTTTCTTCTTCTGTATCCCACTGTATAAAGGTCTATATTTTCATATGGGTCAGGTAATAAATTCAAGGTATAACCAAACCTCAAAAATAAAGTTTCAGAAGTTCCAAAATCATAATTTTGTTGTTATAAAACCTTAAAATTGCTATTCTCCTTGCACTTAAATATTTTTCATCTGGTCTCTCTTCTTGAAACTCCTGTAAATACTGTAATACTATAAAACCTTCAGTGCAGCATAAAGTGGGAAAAAAGACATAGGTGAGGGCTGGGATTGTGGCTCAGCGGTTGAGCGCTTGCCTCGCATGCGTGAGGCCCTGGGAAAACAATAAAATAAAGACATTGTGTCCATCAACTTATTAAAAAAAAAAAAAAAAAAAGACATAGGTGATCATACCCCTTCACATGACTTCCAGGCAGTTTTCAGTGAACTACTCTGAAAATCATCTCATGAACAGTCTGGGAGCACAAAATTTTTAAAGTGACTGTCTAAAAAATGAGCATCAAAATTTTTGTCTATCCATCCTCTTGAATTTTCAAAGTTTAGCAATTTAGACACTACAAAAGTCCAGCAGAAATGTAAAAAATATCTCATAGAATGAATTTTGGCAAACTATTATAACTAATTCCTGACAAATCTATGTGTTATAGTTAATTCATTTTATGAAATGCTTGTATCCTAAATGCTAGGGCTAGAAAAAATGCAAAACATGATATTTTTTCCTAAATAATTAGAAATATACTAACATATTAAGAAATAAATATTTTTAGTAAAATATGTATTTAGTAAATTTCTATTGATTCAGCTATAGATATTAAGGAAATTACAGGAATGATAGAAACTGCAAGTGAAGCTTTATTTATATAAAAGCATGAATATTTATGCATTTGATTTTACTGTATGAAACAAAAGAATTTTAATGAATCAAAATATTACTCATTATGCATGTTTCCACATTTATAAACTAGTATTCTATATAAAACACTGTATGTATCCATGTTTTAAAATTTTTCTGTAGAACTTATTTGTACCTCTATGGTTATAAGAACTTATTTACACACTACTGACAGCATGAATCTGAAGAATAAAGTTAACTTATTAGAGAAAATTCAAAAAATTTAGAAATCTTGATTTTTTTCCCAGGAATATGTAAAAACTCTATTTTTCTCTTTTTATAAAGTAACTAGTTTGATCCAGTGCTCCTGAAATGTAAACAAAGTGCTTCCAGAACACAATGAAAATAATTAATTCTGTTTAGGTAATTGGTGCAGACTCACTTAAGTCAAGATCTATTAAGTCTGGATCTTCAGAGAAACTATGCTATCAATATATTTTATTTAACTTTGGCAAACAGAATATCATGATTTCTTGTGAAAATAGCATTAAATACTATTTCTTAAAATAAAAAACCTGGCTCCCCTGTTTTTGTTAATTCTGAGTCATATACTAAATCCTAAGTAATATACACATTACATAAGAAGTATTGATATAGAGGGAAAATAAAGATATGGAAAATGCTATTAATTCAGAAATGAGGTAATAAGGATTCAAGTTCTGTATGATGCAGAGTTGATTGGGAAGGCACATTTGAAATACAAGGGAATAGATCAAATTGTAAGACTTAGCAAATGAAAATGGAAAGTGGTAATTTGATAATTTGAAACTGGTAATCTGTAAAAGAGATCCAGGCTAAAGTAGATAATGAGTTTGGGTTTACTGATTTCGGATGTGTTGTGATAATGGCATATTAGATAGGATTATAAACACCTATGTGGAAATGGCGTTGGGATTTGAATGTGAGGTCCACATAAGATATGCAATTTTGAAAACCACTGAAGCTGATAAAATCCCATACACTGAAAACATAGAAACTCTTAGCATAATCTTTATATTATAAAGTTTATAACCCAACCCATTCTTCCCCATGATAAGACCATATACTAAGAGCAACAAATGTCATGTTGAGAAGCAAAATATATTCAAATGCCTGAGTTAATACACTTTATAATATTTTACATTATCTTTACATGTAATGAATTGGTCTAATATGTTAAGTGTCAAAAAAAAAAAAAAAAAAACCAATCCATATGTACTTTTTCTTTTATGGCAGTTAGAAAGGATGGATTGAATTTGCCCATGAAAGTGAGTATAATAAAACTTGAAACCAAAACATTTACAGTGTTAGCTTATGTACATGAAATTAGAATAGTGAATGATAAAAATACATTGTAGTATGTTAGATAATTCATATTTTGACTTTTATTTTGCATCTCTGTTGATTCCGCAGATTTTTTTCTATGACAAACTGTCTATTCAACTCTTGCATTAAGAGACATGTATTTTTCATGATATTGTTTTGGATAGCAATATGCTGCCTATCAGTCCTTTCAAGTAATCAAACTACATTGAATAGAGCCATAAACAAAAAAACAGCAATAATTTACTCTCATTGTAAGCTTTTCCCTTTGATGCATAGGTATTCTTTGCAATCATTTGAACAGTATAATGCATTCTTATTTTGATGAAGGGAAAGTAAAAATTATTCTTTAGACTTGGTAAGTAAAGAAAAATATACTCATGTAACAGTGTCCTGAATTATCACAACAAAGTGTGGATTATACCACAATAATATTAGCCTTACACCCATTTTAAATTTTAGGAACATCATTATTTTTCAATATATAAAGCATTTGGAAATAAACTGATCAAGATTCAGTTCAGGGTTGCGACATGTACAGATTTTTCAATTGAACATTGTACTAGTAAAGAATCAAACAAAAACTGGACCTGTTAAAGATGCCTGATGAAGTTGTGAGCTCATCATATAGCCATTGTGTATTAAGAATATGACAGCAATATGGGTAAGATTTATTATCCAAGCCTTACAAGTTAATTTTCTTGTAGTTGCAAAAGTACATTTTCTTAAGAAAAAATGGAACTGAAGTCTATCCAGTTGAAATAGAGATAGAATATCAAGAATTTTAAGATAAAATGTGTATTTTTGCTTAAATGATTTAGTATTGCCTGAGTGCAACTTTAGATTATCCCTGAGTAGTATAGAGTCTCTATGATAGGAAAATAAAGATTTTATTATGAAGTAGTTTTGACACAGCCTAGACGAGTTCCTTAATTCGTGATTCTTCTTGATATCTAACCTTAATTCACAATATGATGATCTACATGAGTTAATTTTATTCATGTCACAACTGCTAGTGATGGGAAAATAAGGCAATGGTAACAGTAATCACAGCCATAAGTTATTAAATTTAATGGAAATAGTGGCCTGTGTTACCATGACCCAGGGCAGAATTTCACAGTGGGCATGTAATATACATATATCAGCATCTATCTTCTTTCTAAGTATATGCACATTTATTATAATAAACTTTAAATGTTTCATTGTAAAGTTTTATGTTTATCTTTTAAGACTATTAAATTTGGCAATCTCAAGGAATTTAATATATGCTGAGAACAAACTGGAATTTATGTAAGTTAAAAATCTAAAGTGCTCCTATGTTTCCTGAAATTCTTTGTTTTTAGAGACAGACACAATTTGTAAAATGCAAAATTGTCCATTAGTATTGCATATTTTGAGGATAGCATATTTTATCTTTTTAGATCATTGCTTTCTATTTTAGAAAGCATTTAGTGTCTTAACATTTGTTATTGTTTGTGGTCAGTTTGTTGATATTTTCAAGATTAATTTGCAAAGAATTAAGTGTTTCCTTAGAAAATATGCAGTATGAAGAACAACAGTTTTCAGCCAGTCACCCCACTGAATCAAAAGTTCAGAGGAACATTGAATATTCTGTCCTTGCTGAGTGTAGTAGTATCTTTTTAGATGATTTTAATTAACAGCTATACCACATATATTTTTCTCTTTTCCTTTCATTAAATTGTACCAGCTCCACTAGTAGGAAGCTGTGTGATTGGCTGAGCCCTTACTTCCATAACAGTGCATTGTAACCTGTTATAATCTTTGTTAGTCTGAGATAAATTTCATCTGAGGATTAGACTATTAACAACTATTGTTTTTCTTTCTGAGAGGATGGCCACATGTCAGGAAATAATATTATCAGTCTTTTAAGGGAAACCTATTTCTATTTTCAACAAAATCAAAGAACCTATGGATAAGACAAGTAAATTTTAATTCCACTTTGTAAAGGAAAATATGTTTGTATGTATGTTTATATGTGACAAAGCAAATGTTTTAAAAGTTTATAAAATATTTTGTGACTTAGAACAATGTATCCTACTATAAGCAGAAGAAAATTTTATTTGGTTTGGTTTTGCCTTATATAAGAAATACTCTTCTGGGAAACATGGTGTTGGCTTTGTTCTTTCTCTAAAAGGCAAGCAGGCCTCTAGGAGAATTCAAAAGGTGGCATTTGTCTTGGCAAGTTCAAATGGCCTGTAATTGTAGATCACAGTCTTTCCTGTGTTCCAGAAGAAAGCAAACTGAGTTATATCACACACTATAACTCATTAGAACTGAAATACTTACCTGACATATTGGCAAGCAAATCTTTCTTATAAAAGAAGGACTATTAGTGAAAAAACAAGTTACCTTCAAACTTCACAGCTTAACAGTCTTCTCTACCTCAGATTCTGTATGTGAGCAATTTGGGAATAGGGTACAGGATCCTTTGCTTTGTGGCCTTCCCCAAGCTGCAATAGGATAGTGGCAGGGGCTGCAGTCAACTCTAGACTCCCCTGAGGCAGGCTCCATTTCTAAACTCCCTAGTGGGACTCTTGGCATGCCTCACATTCTCAGAAGGTTTGGACTGAAGGCCTCAGAGCCTTGCTGGCTGTTGACAGGAAGCAACATCAGTTCCTTGCCACATGAGATTATCCACAGTGTACATGGCAGTTGTCTTTATCAGACTGAAGAAATGAAAAGATCTAGAGAAAGTATGTGCCAGCAATGTGGAAGTTGTAGTCTTTTTAGAACCTAAACTTGGAAGTGATGTCCCATCACTTTTACTGTCCTATCTTCTTTTAAAGCAGGTCACTGTCATGAGGTACAGCCCACACTTTAGAGGAAGAGATTGCGTAAGGATGTGAATATAGGAGGAAGGGGCTATTGCTGGCCATTTTGGAGGATGTCTACTACAGAGGGCTATGCAGAAAATAAAATCAAGTTACATAGTAAGATTGGAAATGGAATAAAGAGTACTATATAGTTCAAATATTTAGAAGACTCAGAAATATATATAAAGGTAGACCCAATGTCCATATCAGTCTTTAAAGTTAACCTTACACCTAGCTGGTAAAACTTGCCTGATTAATTCTGCTTCCTCTTAGTCTGGATTTCTTGGCAAACACACCACTGCTTCTCATATTCTTCCTTTAGATATTTCTATCAACATTTCTCGTTTGTTTTCTGATGTGTTCTTTAATATATCTTTCACATCTCTGAACTGATTCCTGATGAGTTAACTTTAAAATTGAGTGCACAGAGGACTGCCTTATTTAATAGTTCTTGTACAGCATGTAATTGTTCTCAGCCTCATACTGTCTAAACAATAGTTGATGATTCCATTAGATAAGGTTTTAAGAAAATCTATTCTCTACAAAAGTGTCATTTCTTTCATTACAATTTCTATTTATTGAAAAAATTAGAATGGTCTTTCATTGAAATATGCTTATCATTTGTCAAGTTTAGGCCTAAACCTGCATTTCACTTCAGCATTGTATAAATATCTTAAATAAGACTCTACAGATTTAGAAATTCATTCATTCACAATTATCTCCCTAAACAAATATAACATTTATTAAAATTACCAAATTAGATATGCTATAGAAATTTTTAAAAGTAGAAAGAGCTAGTCTTTTTAAAATAATATTTATTTGCTACAAACTTAAAAGAAAATAAGTAGATTTTGATAAGTGTTGCTCTTCTGACTGCCTCCTTCTTTTATTTTTATTTTTTTCTGTCAGGAATAAAAAAATGGATTTATTCTGAAAGTTCAATTTATTCAGAGGATTTTGCTTATCTTTTATGGTTGTGAAGGGATACCAAGACTTGATTTGAAAAATCCCTATTTTCCTTTGTAGAATCTTATTTGCTCAAATAAGGAGTCACTTTTCTTCTATGTACTGCTTTAATTAAGCATAATGAATTGTACATTCATCACCCAGGTTCAGATATGCCCCCAAATGATTATTTCCTTCCATCTCTGTGTCTTAGTCTTCTTTTTCCCTAAAAGAAATAGAAGAACTGAGAAATTAATGAGATATTTCATTGTGTTTCACTTTGCTGAAGTTGTTTGGGAGGTCTCACCTTCCAATCAGGACAAGGTAACCTAAGTGCAAAGTACTCCATTCTCACTTGCTGGTACATTAAGCACTCTGATGGTCTCTAGCTTCTTCCTAATGAATGTTTAATTAGAGCTTGTGCGCACGCACACACACACACACACACACACACACACACACAGTACTTTACCAAAGCAGTCTTACTAATAATATAAGTTTTCTTTATTTATAGAAAAGAAAACTTCAAAGAAGTCTGTGCTCTGCTTTTTGCTTTTGTTTTGGATAACTTCTAAAAGATAAACTGATATTTCTTTCAAATCCAACTTGAGAGGGGTAATGTCCCTATAGTAATCAATATGCATTAGTATATATACAGTACTGTTAACAGGTAATAGACTTAAATAGACTTCATAAACTTTACAATTATAAATTTACCATTAAAACATGATGGACCAATAGACCAGAATCTAACTTATATCCACACCCTCAGATCAGTAAGTTCCATGAATCTGAGTGTGCTTTCTCTGGAGAACTCTATTAAGAAATCACTAACCATTTATTTACAATCTAATACTTGAACAAAACTTCTGAGAAGACTTATTGCTAAGCAAAAAGCATATTTATCATGGGGATACTGTCCATATGAACACTGAAGCATTGTATGTGGATACCAGAGAATGTGAAACTTCAGTTTGCTATTAGAAAATATCTGGTGTTACTGACATATTGAAATTTTATTTAAACTTTTATTTTTTAAAATTTGGTTATAACCATTAATAAATAACAAATATTTTAGCAGATAAATATGTTTAACTTGATTTAAACATTATGTACCATTAAACATGTTTTGAAACACTGCATGGTACATTGCTATCATGTATAATTTTTATGTTTCTATGTACCAGCTTACAAAATAAATTAAAATTGGTGGTGAAAAAATCAAAACTTACAGAAGCATTCAAGAATAGTATAAAAACTATTATTTATCTTTTACTAAGATTCATCTATTATCAATATTTAGCCCCAATGTGCTTTACAATTTCTTCTATCTCATATTTTCTGAAGCTTTGAGGGTAAGATACATAGGCCCTTTACCTGTAATAATTAACCATACTTCTTTCAGGGAGTTTTTACAATGGGATGTTCTCATACAAAACACAATCTACTTATCAGCTCAGTAAATATTTTATTGACACAGTGCTTTAATATGACATCCAAATTCCAGTTTTGTCATTTGACCCAAAAATGTCCTTTATTTTCCTTTATTACTGAATCCAAATTAGGATCACATATTATATTTAGTTGCCATTTCTTTCTAGTCTGAATGCTCTCTCTTTCCTTAACATTATAATTTATAATATGGACATTTTTGAAGAATACCATCCTTTTCTTGATAGAATGTTTCTCATTTTGCATCCAATGTTTCCTCATGATTAGGCTCAGCTCATGTATTCTAAACCAGTATACTACCCAAATGTGGTAGTATTCTTCACAGGGTATTAATATCCAGAGACACATAATGTCCACTACCTTTCCCTTGTTTTGTGATACCAATTTTGATATTTCCTTTCACATATAATTACTGATTATTTCCAAGATGCCACAGTATGTTCAAGGTGATAGAAATATACAGTTATTTGGCTTATCATCTGCCCTAAAGGAATTATAGCCAGACTTTAAGCAATTCCTAGTGGAGCATTTTGTTTATATCATGAATACTATTTAGAAGAAAGAACCGGATACTACGACAAGCAGTTGTTAATAATACTTAGAATCTAGCAATGTAATATATGTTTATAATGCTATAATATACGGTTGTATCCTATCTATATGAATTTAGACTAATACTTCAACTAAAACATTTTGCCAGAAGGGCTTTCTTAACATTAAACATAGAATTCCCTCTTCCATGTTGCATAGACAAATACATTCATGGAGATCCTTATTTTTACCAATTGTGCTTGGTTGTGGTCATGGGGATATGATTTTTAGAACATTAAGTTATTGAATACATATGAGTACATATAACCACAGGGTCCATATTTTCACCCTAAATGGGAAGATTCTTCTGTATTGAGTAAAATATCTTTACTATCCAGTAAAGTAGGATTATCTTCCCTTTGGAAGTAAATTCCTCTTTGTCCACAGAAAGCACCAAGATAGTTGAGCTTAAAATTCAGTCAAAGGGTTTCTTTCTTAAAAAAATCTCATAAGAATGTACTTCTAAGAGGAACCATGATATTGTGAGCTAAACTGACCATTTGGGAAAAATATATCTTAGGGCTAGAGTTGACTAAATAACTCCAAACTAGTGAGATTAACTATCTCCATCTGTAGATCTTGAAATGCCTTTCTTGAACATTCCTTTGTTCAGTTTTCATGGCTGGTTTGTCTGTTTAGTTTCCTAGTTTGGAAGAATGTTGTGATCAGATCAGCTTTTCCACTGAGGATGGTATTTGGTCCATAATTCCTAGTTTATTTCTACTTACTTCAAATTATCCAAGTTAGAAGTTTTCCTTGCAATTGGGACTTGAATTGGAGTCTGTTGTAAAGTTCCTTTAGAGAAATCAGGCTTTTACATTTATCATTATTGTCTAAAACGGTAGTTTCCTTGGGTCAACCCCCAAAATCATACATAGATTTATATGATCTTCTGTTTTCAGACTGTTTTAACCTATTTTTAAAATATTTTTATTTTATTTATTTTTATGTGGTGCTGAGGATCGAACCCAGTGACTCAGGCATGGGAGGCAAGCGCTTTACCTAGACTGGTCTCTCATATACTTCTTTCTTGGAATAGAACTACAAAGTATCTAAAAATTGTTTCCAATGGCAACTTTCTTGTCTTCATTGTAGCCACAGTAAAGGAACTTCAGGGAGTGTGGCAGTAGCTCAGCTCAGCGGTAGTGTCCCAGAAGGGCTTTCTTAACATTAAGTAGAGAATTTTCCGTTCTCTATTAGACAGAGAAACAGTGAACAAACATTGCAGGGCCCTGGATTCAATCCTCAGCATAAAAAAAAGAAGAAGAAAAGTACTTTGCTTCTTACTACATAATATTATCTACTCTTATTTCAGATTAAATATACCATATTGTTCTATTAGGTAATTCATTATCTACTTCTTGTACCATTATATTGGGATAATACAGACATGAAGTCTTTTACTACACACAGTTGTTTGATTACTACACACAGTCTATGCCCATTCTCTAGAACAGCACCAAGTGCTTATGAAGAAAGTATACAAAAATGATCTAGGGTCTAGTCCTTTCTCACTTTGAGCCAACTCTGTGGACTTTAGGTTCCCCAGCTGTAACCGTGAATTTAAAAAAAATCAAAATACGCTGCAAATTTTCAGTTTTTACTTTTTAATTACATTTTAACACAACCTTGAACAAATTAGTATTCTGGCATCTGGCAGAGACTTGAACTTTATTATCTGCATTTCATGAGAAGAAATGATGTTTACTCAATATCCTCTTATAAAAGGGTTTGTGTTCAACATCAATCTCTCTTAAAATATTTCTCATGTTCAATGTAGACTTTGTGTCTCTGCTTCTTTGCTTTAGCAGTAGCAGAATGTTCTTACTCTAAATATAAAAAATTTTTAAAAAGCAAGAAACAATATTTTCTTTAATTAGCTTCTTCCTTTGGGGGTTTTAGAAGAGGGGTTATGACTTGACAAAGATCCTTCCCATCTGTTCCTGTTTGTTTGCTTTTATTTTGACTTCCTTTCGTTGTCTTATCAAATACCACATGAATCATTAACATTTGTTTTCATCACTTGTTTTGATTTCCTTTACTTCACATGATTAAGACATTATGTTGAAAGAGGTACAAGGCTACCACATTTTATTTTAACCTCATATTCTTTAAGTAAATATTAAACCTTCAAGATTACTGATCTTATATGTTTGTCTCCTGCTCTGCTAATATTTTTCTCAGCTCTAGAGTAGTGAAGCATGTACCTGTACTACTGTTTTGTGAAAGCAGCAGCTTTTATTAAATTTCAGGTGTTCTGGATATAATTTTTGAACAAATGCATGCCATTTTAAATAAGGCTGCTTTCTAGCAGGAACTGCAATTTATTGAGTTCTTTGTTCAAAAGACATGTAAGAGATCTTTATAGATGTTTATGAGAATGTTCTAGTGAAAATATACCTATGAGTATTTTGTGATAGTTTTCACTAGAAAAATCCCTTCTTAATGACACAATTTTCACACAGTTTTTAATTAGATTTTATTGTCATCCAACAAAGCAATTTAAAACTGTTCCAACTTTTAGGTTATCTTCAAGTATAGAATCTTGTTATATAATGTGGTTGGTTATCAAAAAAAACTTCATTAGTTTTTAAAATATGTGATTCATTTAATATTCTATTTTTTTATATATCAAAAAGTGATAAATTATTTGTCTGTATACATATAACACTACTAACTAAATATAATACTTTCTAAAACATTAAACTGAAACAAATTTATTAGGTAAACAGAAAACTTCTAGTTCTCATTTCTCCTTCCTCAGCCACAGCAAATAAATAACAAAGATTCTGTATACTTACTGGGTCTGATTTGATAGTTTCAACTTTAAAATTAGAACTTGAGTTCCAGTTTTACAAAGGATTTAAGATTTTTTTCTTCAGTTCCTTATCTGTGGTTACATCTCTGCATATAAAATTCATACCTGTGATAAACTATGAGTGATTTAGATATTTTCTTATGTGCTAAATTATAGCTGTAAGCATCAAATCACAATGAACTTTGAGACTATTAGGAATTTGTAATTTAAATAGTTTCACTCAACCCCTACTCCCAAATGGTTTTAATTAGAATAGGATTTTTAATTAAGTACTCCCATGTACAAAGTTTAGCTTGACAACTTTCCTGTCATATCAACATCCCATACAAAAGAAAAAGAAAATAATCATCGTGTCAAAGGAAGGTGCTTTTTCTGAAACCACTCTACATGCATTCTTTTATTTCAAGCTGTCAGTTGAGGCAAGGGAGGAAGCTAAAAGGAAGGCCCTGACCCTGGAAGTGCAACAAGGAGCAGATATGTAAGGTAGTGACTACAAGTCAGAGATACTTTTATTTCCGCAAGTTACTTAGTAGAGGAAAAATGATATAGTGGGAAAAACACAAAAATTGTATTCACACAAGTAGTAAATCACAATACTCTCATTTTGTTGCTCTGTGAAAATGTGCCTTATTCAGTTGTTTCTGTAAAAAACACAAGGAATACCTACTTTGTTCAGTGTTGAGGACTTTAGAGTTAAAATGTAAAGTACTTTGAGCTCAATAGTGCTCAGAAAATATTAATAGTACTGATATTAATCATTATTGCCATTATCATCTACTTACTGCATATTAAAGTAAAGCCTGCTATTTGGATATCAAGTAGCAATTATTTGGAAAGTCCAACTCAGCGTTAAGAAGAAACGGGAAAAATATTTTTCTGTGGCCAACACATGCAAAACTGCATCATAACAATGTAGGAAATGGGAGGAAAATGAGCAGGTATGAGATTGTCTAGTTAAGAGTTAATTGTGATTCACAATGGGCGGCTCTTAAAACAAAATGTATGAATAAGCCCTCTGAGTCTCCAAAATCAAATGGCACACCTCTGAAATATGAGGCCTCAGCTATGGAAACACTAGGGTTTCCAGTAATCTCTTTTCTGCAGCTTGTTTTCACTGGGCCTTCTCTGGGAGTGCATGGCTTTTGTTTTGCTGTTGAAACACTCAGGAGAGAAGGGAATATTAGAATCATTATTATATAGCATACAATACATGGCATAGTTTGATTTTTGAGCCCATATAGCCTTCTTAACACTCTTGTCATTCAGCTTTTATTAAGGTGGTTTGTTATCAGAAGCATGAATTAGAATGATAGCCCCATAGGTCAGAGACCTGTTGTAAGCTCTCTGGGCATGTCCATATGTGAATATTTATTGTGACCTACAGGGCACAATAAATATTATTTATATTATAAGAAATAATATAATATTTATATTATATGAAATTTGTATTATATGAAATAATATAATACTAGTTAAAAGTGTTTATTCCAACAGACTTCTAATGATCCAGAAGTAAATTTCAATAAATAACAAAATTGTAAAGTAGAATTGTTTTTAAAGGTTGGTTTTGTAAATGGAGGTAGAGAGACAGTTTATCTTCTGAAGTCTATTGATGCCTGATCTCTTTCTGCCTTTAGTTTATTCTAAGAAAGAGATCTCTGATATTTAATATTTAGTAATAGAAAGATCTTAATTGTAGCAGATGGGAATCCATTACACAGCTGACATCATTAATGTTAGATACCAATGTCCATTTGTTAGGAATATTGTTCAAAAATTTCAAAGAAGACACTTATTAAAAATTTAATTATAATTATAGTAATTATCAAATTATAGTATGATCAGAGACTGAGCACATAACTACAATGTATAGAATTTTATTTTGTATATGACTCATGGTAAAGAAGCTTACAGAATAATTGTTACAGTTTTCTTTTTTCTTTTTTTATTTGTTATTTTTAGATAGACATGACAGTAGAATGTATTTTAACATATTAACATACATGGAGTGTGTATTTAACATACATGGAGTGTAATTTATCCTAATTAGGATCCAATTCTTGTAGTAGTATATGATGTGGAGTTACCCTGCTCATATTTTCATATATAAACATAGGAAATTTATGTCTGATTCATTCTGTTGTCTTTCCCAATCCTGTCCCACTTCCCTTTCCTTCATCCTCCTTTGTCTAATCTAATGAACTGCTATTCCCACTCCCGTCCCTGCCATCTTATTGTGTGTTAGTATCCTCATATCAGAGAAAACAGTCCACCTTGGGTTTTCTGGGATTGGCTTATTTCATTTAGCATGATAGTCTCCAGTTCCATCCATTTACTGGCAAATGCCATAATAAAATAATTATTGTTTTTAAAATCAATACAGTTTTATTTTAGATAAACTTTAAAATGTCTAACATGCTAATTATTTTTATCAGATAGGCATATTAATTTTTCTCTTCAAAAGTTTAACATTTAAAGCCACATGAAAACTTTTAAGGCAAGCATCATTCCAACACATGCTCATTCTAATACTGGCAAGACAAGAGATATAGCTGCTGTTTTCATAGATTTGACTATTACCAGGCTTGAGTTATTAGAATACATTTTATTGGAAAATAAATAGCAAAGCCCTTGAGAAGATTAGTAGGAAGGAACAGAAGCATAAGTTCTGAGGTAGGAGTACCTATTTTCTAGACTTCCAGAAGGAAAAAGAGGCTTAATATTCCAACATAGTATGGAGCTTGGTGGGCTGTAGAATGGAAAGAAGAGCCAAGGTCACTGAAGAAGAGAAAATACTAAAAGATGGAGATTGGAGAGGAAAACCCATATTAGTTTATGTACCATCTTGTAAGCCATGGTGTAGAATTTGGCTGGTAATGTGAATGTGGATATTTTCAGTAATTATTCATACTATTTTAAAGTATCCACTCTTTGCTCTTGAATCCTTTCCCCTTTTATTCTATAGACAGCACAAAAGATTAGAAAACTATCTTTCAATACTTTAATTTTTCTTCAATATACAGAGGTTTGACAGATTCACAGTGAGCATGAAAAAGTTAATTTTGAGCAAATGATTTTACTTTTTTGAGCAAATAATTGGCAAAAGACCTCAATTAATGGAATTTGAATTTGGGAAAATTTGAGTTTTATTTTGCCTCTGTCTAGTCATTAGAAAATTGTGTATTTTTCAAAAACCAGAATAGGAATGATAGTCTTGATGTAACTGAATCTAAGGGAAAATAAAAACAGGTCAAAGGAGAACTCAGCAGTAATAAATAATTAAGGAACTAGGAATTAGAAAGTTCTGGTAAAATTGTCAGCACTCCACATTTTTAGTTACTTCTATAGTATCTATTACTACATTGTTTTTAAAAGTATATATTATTTTATTTATTGGATATTATAGGAATCAAAATTACCTTTAAAAGGTCTAATTTTAAGCAGGTGCTATTAAGTCCACGAAAGACTAAGGTTTTTAGTTTATTTATATAATATCAAGTTTATTGGGTTTATTTACAGAGTCAGAAGTTGAAACTCCTACTAAGCTGAAATTACAAATATGTGTTAATACACTTATATAATGTGACAAAAGCATAGTTTGTACCACAGGTGGGTGCAATCAAACAGAATAAGCAAACAGAATAAATAAGCCCATATTTCATGCAAAAATACTGAATACTTCACAGCATGTAAATATAGTACTATCATATGCACACTTAGAAATTTTCATCAAAATTATGACTTTGATATTGATACTTGATCGGTGCCTGGTTTATAAAATTGCTATCTTTAATATCACAATGGCTACTGCTAAATTATAGTAATATTTAGTATCAGTGAGAGACTATAGTTGGGGGCTGGAGGAAATAAATATTTTTGAGCCAAATATATAGACAGATTATTCAGCACAGTTTGTACATCCCATCCCCTAAGTCATTGTTCAAAATTAAGAGTGCAGTTGCATGAATAATATATTTTCATTGTGAATATTGGATTGTATCTTATATCCAAAATTATACGCTATTTGGAATGAACAGATTTTCATTGTGATTATATGTTTGAATTATTATGAACCCTTATATAAGATTACTGAACTGGAAAACTGAAGATATTTAATTGTTACCATTATTCTTAAATTTGAACTAGATTAATTTTAGAGAGACAACTAATATTTAATACAACTTATTAGAAAGTAGTTAATTGGAGACTAATCTCATAGACAATCCTCTCCCTACTGAGGAAAAACAATAAAATTTGGATGTTAACAATATAATAAATTATATAATACATACATATTTGGGTGGGTGTATTTATGTATTTTATGTAAACTACATTAAAACTCTTATTTATTCATTTAACACATATTTTCTGAATGTATTTGGGATATATTAATGACCAAAACTGTTCCACTTCATCCTGGAGGTAACATTTTAACATTAAAAATTAGGCTAAGATAAAAGATGAGTGAGAAATACAGAATTTGGGCACATCAGTATTTCTAAGAAGTAGAAAATGATTTATCATTGATGGTTACAAGTTCATTATTAATTACTATATCTACTGTAGATAAGATAAAAGCACTCATCAGTTTAATGTTAAAGATGAGATCTATAAATATTTAGATTATCTTTTCTATTTTTTGAAACTACTGTTCAGTTATTTCTGTTTCCTTGTACTATAATTCTTGAAACATCAGACATTTTGCAAACATTCACATGGTATTATACATTTTCTAAGTTTGGAACACTTTGCTTTTCTGATCCTTTTACCCTCTACTCAGGATTTAAGATTGAAATTCAAACATATCTACACAGATATAACAAAAACAATTAGGCCAGCCACAAAGTGGACAGGTTAGAGGGTGTTATGTTTAAGGAATAGTCCTATGTTTGGTTTTTGTTCTCCGTTGGATTTCTTTTTCCCATTTCTTACATTTTCTTCATTCAAATACATTATTCAATGTGTCCAAAATTTGATTTTTTAAAATTTTTTACCCAAATGTGCTTTGTCATTGGTAAAAGTTGAATAAGATATTTACACTTAAGATTTAATTGTTGTGTTAATCTCACTTCAGGGGGGAAAGGTTATAGTCCATTGATAGTAATGAAATAACCTTGGTGGCTTTCATATAAATATCAACAAATGTGCACAATAGTTACATTACATGGCATATTTAGCAACACTGCTAAGGAGTAAGAGGGGGGCTCAGTCTTTCTTGATGCAGATACACCTGAGTGCATTCAGAGAAAATTTGGTTCTGCAAGCTTGGAGGAACTAATTATCATTCAGGAGAAATAAACTAACTTTGCATATCAGTAAAATACACCCACATCCTCTTATCTATTTTCTGAGTGTTCTGGAATTGATATCAAAAAGCAAATATATATTTATGAGAAGTAAAAATGCTGTATTCTTCTTGATCATATAAACTTAATGTAATTATGAAATTAACTTTGAGAATATATGAAAACTCTTACTTCCTAAGGTAAGTGAAGGTAAAATGAAAACCACAAATTTATATCAGGGTACACAGTTCTCATAGCCACATTTGTTCCCTAAATGCTATGTCATTAATTGTTTTTTATTATTTATTTTTAGATGGAAGACTGTATTTGAAAACTACTGTCATGTACTGAATCTTTCCTGTTGAAGAATTCCTTGTTATAGTAAAGAACTTTACAGTCAGACATTCGTCATTGGAAAGTTCAGAAAAAATAAAGTCCTTTTAAGGGAACTTCCTCAATTTTGTGTATTACTGTTCTTTAACATTTAAATATTCTACAAAACCCAGTTTTCTCCATTGATTTTCACCTGTGGTTCATACCAGAGACTTGAGAATGTTTGTAAATGTACAAGTATCAATCTTCTTACAGTGAATAACTGCAACTTTGCTGCTGGACACTTGTATACAAGAGTTAAAGGCAGGTCTGACTAAGACCTAGCTTTTTTTTTTTTAATAGATTGAACCATTTTCCTCTCTGAAAATTCTGTATCTGAGCACATCAACAGACTATTGTAGCACCCAGAATTACAGAATTATTTTCCCCCTAAACCAGCAAGAAACCATGGAAATGAACTTGTAAGGGGCCTAGAGGATTCTGGAAAAAGAAAAAAAGTAATATTCTGTTACATCTCTAATTGTGGGTTTTCTCCTGAAGATTTTTTTCCACATACTTTCCAAAAGACCAACAAATGGATGTTGACAACAACCCAATGAATAACATTTTGCATATCTGAAAAGAAGCATTAAATATAAGCCAAAAGGTTTCACTGAAGGTCTCTTTTTCTTAAAAATAAAATATATATATATACATGCCTATGTGTATATATATATATATAAATAAGTAAATGTAACATGTTTTCATTCCAAACTGGTAGTGGTATATAGAATCAGAAATAATAATGTTGCTTCTTATTCAAATTGTTGGTCACATGTACAGTATATAAACATAAAACACACAGGAAGGTATTATGTATGCAGTAGTATACTAGAATTTAGGAAAATGAAAATTTTAGAAACTATGTTTTGTCACCCTGTTGGTCAGAAAGATGTCTTTCTGGTTTTAACGCATGCAGGCATGTAAATATTTGTCTGGAGTCACAGTATTAATGAATGAGATCTTAAGCATCTGGTGACATCAGAACTCTGTCAGCCACTTTTATTTGTATATTGATCCCTTATTAGTGCTCTGAACTGCACTACTGAGAATGGATTTGTGGCTGAACAGTAAAATCAAAACACCAGAAATATTTTTATATGTTAATGCCATATTATGTTAATGTTGCTGAAAAACAAAACCTAACAAACCCTTGATGTACCAGTCCAATATCATGTAGCCCTGAGTGATAAAGTTAAAATGTGTTGTGCTTCCCACCCTGGACAGAGGGAAGGGTGGCTACTTGTTATTTTTCACTGTCTTTTTGAAAGTTACAGTATGTGTTTTCACTTCTGTGCAGATAACTGGAAGTAAAGCTGCAAACAGTGCTTATTACATGCTGAAGTTACCTTTTCTTTGTTTTTATATATCTGGAGTTACACCTTTAAAGACTGATATAAATTAGTACACTCACTGTACATTTTATGATTTTTCTGTCATCTTAAAATTTTATGATTATAACATTATTTATTACCATAAAACAGCAAGACCTTAAGTGACTAAGAAAACTAGTATAAAACATTTAAAGATAGTTTTGATTGGTTAATAATTATTTGATTAAGAAAAAATTAACATTATAGATACTCTGGCACTAAGCTTCTATACTTTTTAGGTCTTCCTTGTAATGCTGGAACATAATTCTTTTATGTAACTTGCTATTTACCAGCTAAGTCCATTTTTTTAATACAATAAAAGGTTATATGTACAGTTCCTATTTTAGCTTGCTTAAAAAGGGAGCAATATTTTTATTTAAAATATTGTTAGTAAATGCTTTATAGAAACTTGGTTTTCTAAGCATAGTTCTTCCATAACCGTCTTTTGTTGTTTGATCACAAGAAATTCTATTCCTAGTTACATGTATTTTTGTTTGTTTGTTTTTCCCTATATGCAGTTTTTAAAGGATTACAGCATTTGAAATCAGAAAGACTTGTGGCAAGCTTTTGAATCATACATTTTTTGAAAGATTTTTTAAAAAGCCTACAACTTACCTATGTAGTAGAATCAGTTGTTGCTCTGCTCCTGGCATAGAGTCATTTGTTAAGTGGGCTTGAAAAGTTTTAAAATACATACTTTTAAGACCTTTGAGAATGCTTTAGTGTTTGGTTCAAAATAAAAGGAAATTCTAGCAAGGACTAAAGAAAAATCTATCAGCTGTATGTTAAGAGAGACTCTTACTAACATGTTGTAAATATTACAATTCATGAAATGTTATTGTAAGTCTGTAACTTAATTTTCTCCTTTTTTCAGTTAAACAGGTTGTTTTAGAAATTTGTGTTTTGGCATAAACAAGTAAAATTATGCCCATTTTATTGTTTCCATGCTTTTGTAATCTTACAAATATTAATGTCTAGTTGTTCTATATTATAACCACATTTGCGCTCTATGCAAGCCCTTGGAACAGAACATACTCATCTTCATGTAGGACCTATGAAAATTGTCTATTTTTATCTATATATTTAAAGTTTTCTAAAAATGATAAAAGGTTATTACGAATTTTGTTGTACAAAACCTGTACAAAAATCTGTTTTTACATCATAATGCAAGAATTGGAAATTTTTCTATGGTAGCCTAGTTATTTGAGCCTGGTTTCAATGTGAGAACCACGTTTACTGTTATTGTATTTAATTTTCTTTTTCTTTTCAACAATCTCCTAATAAAAATGTCTGAAATCTCCTTGTGACTTTATTTACAGTTCGTCTTTATTACATTTTGTAAAATGCATAGCATTGAAGGAATATTTACTTTCTAATGGGAGGCATCTAAAAACAACATAAGTCAGCTCTTTGCAATTCAAAGGGAACAATGCTCAATGATTTTATTTAACATGCAACTGCTTCTATCTCTAATATGAATTACTGTGGTGAAAAACATCATAAAAGCACACTCTGTAGTTATTGTTTAACAAGCAGATTTTCCATATTTTGTTTCTTGCCAGCTAAGCAAACTGCCCACATATACATGATTTATTTATGTACATTTCTCAGTTTATGAAGCTGTTATTTGTACCTTTTTCCTTTATATTCTTATATTCCCATGATTCTTATTTCACAAAGCTTTGTGCTGAATAATGTAAAGTAGACATGTTGATGGAACAAAATATATTATTCCCATATCTATAAGAGCGTGGATTTGTAACTCTAACTCAGTGTTTTGCTTTCAGTTCTATCAATGCGAAAATGCCTTTAGTAACGTTGAAATTACAATATCCTTTAAAAATATACAAACATTTTAATCAATCTAAAGTGCTGCATTTGAAGAATATTGGGTTGCTATCTGTGAATATTCTAACATTCTCAAGAGAATAGAAAATGGATTTTTTCTGTCTAAATGAATTATTTCAATGACTTCTTGAAATAGTATCTGAACAAATTATGATTTTCCCTAATAAAAACCTAAAATGTTTATGTAACCATTATGAACACATTTTTGTCTTCTGTCATTATGTGCTTATGTCAGTTAAGACTTGTGTTAGAATATCATAAAACCTCGAGATGCCAGTGGAATTCAGTTGATAATTTAGGTTTATCCCCATGTATTTTCACTTGGACTAGCAAATTCAAAATGTACCCAAAAACCATTTATTACTAGAGAAGAGTATCTCACTAATATAAATTATATGGATTGCATTTTTAAAACATATGAATAAAGATGTTAATAGAATCAAAATATTATTGGAAATCACAATGTGAAATTATCAGTTTTCTTCAAGTGCAGGTAAATGCCAACAATTATCTTTGACATGTATAACTGGTATATTTAAGCTGAACTGACCTTCATTTATTCATTTAAGTTGATTCATTAATAAAGCCTCTATGTTGCACAGAGAACTACACTATATGTTGTAATGACTGAAGTTGAAAACATAGTTGTCCCAGAACAGTTTATAATTTTGTGGGAATAGGCAATTTTATTTTCAAGAATAAAAGATTCACTGAGCATCATTTGCTCAGCAGTAGACTTGGAACTAATATCAAGCAGGTATTGACCTAAACACTTTCCCTCCAGGTAGTCGCAATCTAGAAACTCACTGTATACTTTAACTTTCTAGAGAGCAATAGAAGATGACTGAAGAGCCAGACAATTGGCTGAGAATTGAGAAAAAGGAGATATATATTTTTCCCTAGCTAAAGCCCCATATCAGTTATTCTTTTCATGTTTTTTATTATTATTCTTAACCAATGGTCATAAACTTTGTTTTAAGCTAAGTTTCCTGTTTAGTTACAGATAAAAAGTAATTTTAGCAACAAACAATAAATTTCTGATATGTTCAGATTATTGATGATGATTGTAAAATATTTAATACTTATCATTCAGCATTTATATATCTCCAAGGTAAGTAATAACCTAAAATGGTTCAAACAGAGCACAAATTCCTAAATGCTAAATGAGTGCTAAGATAATGAGTGACATTTGCAGGGGTGGCATCATTTATACTTAAGGGTTAATGAACTGGAGATTTTGAGCTGAACAATTGGATCAGCTAGGACTCCTTTGATGTAACTAAAACAAATTCCTGCAAGGTTAAAAATCAAAGAAATTGTTTATAAATACAGAGGGGTCCACATGAAACCTTAAGATATGAAGATGGCCAGCCCCCAGGGCCAGGAGCCAAGTAACCTCTTTTGCCTTCATCTTTCTGCTCTGCTCGGTAGCTCTGCTTTTTTCTTCTCCAATTATAGACAAGTTTACTTCTCTTGTTCATCTCTGAACTCCTTCATTATTCAGGAACATAAAACCCAGCCCACAGATATGAACCAATCATTTTCTCAAACTTTTCCTATATCAGAGTTCCTCAAAATTCTGATTACCTCATGTCAGAGTACATGCCAGCAAATCACCTTGGCAATACATTGGATGCATTTGGGAAATTTCAGAAACTATTGTATCCGATTAAATTGAAATCTCTGTGAGTGGGTATGGCCTCAGGATTTTTAAATTTGGTTGGGGGTTATTCTCATGAGTATCTAAGGTGGAGAAACTCAGAGTGACCAGTATCACATATGATGATTCTGCTGTTGGACAGGGAGGTAGTTGGTAGTGAGGTAGAGTCCATTGTGAACTGTGTAGACACTACAAAAGGCAATTAATTGTTACATACAATCAAATATTTTGAAAAATATTTTTAGCATTATAAAATTAGTTCTAAATTGAATATGAATTCTCTTACTCAGGTGCAGTAGTTACATATTTTTTTAAATGACACTATTGATAAATCTGACCCTCATAACTAACTGTGCATGGAGGTAAAAATTCTGTCTCAATTTTTACTGAAGATTTTTCCCTCTTAATATTCTAAACATTTTCATTGGTCCTTACCATTTGGGGAAAAACCATGTTTCTCATGCCTAGCCTGAGATGGAGCCCTGAACTGTTCTTTTCAGAGATTGCGGAAACATGGTTGTAATAGTCTCAGGTGGTCCTCAATGTAGATAGAGGAAAGAGTTAGGATGTTTGCATTAATGGAGGAGCGTAAAGTTGGGTGAAAGGATATAATATTTCTACACTTCACTGGTACTGGTACAATGTTGGTCAATGTAAGAAGACTGTAATGGGCTTTGCAAATATAACTTAATATCTAAAACAACACTAAAAATTATATATATATCTCACTAGATAAATCAAAACAATTAAATGTTATAGTGATTAGCCTCCAGATAAACAGTAAATATTTTCATAGTTTTTCCACAGCTTTAAGGTACTTTGTTAGTAGTTTCCAAACCTCTCAGGTACTTTGGCTGCTCTTTCAACAATGCTAATTTTGTGACAAACATTGTCTACTACATTAGTCAACAGATGAAGAAAAGTTAGTTGATACATCTGTAGTACTGTATATTTGTATTTTGCACTTAGTGTTGTGTAGCCACTTTTAATAACATACTTCAAATTGATATTTTGAAAATTAATGACAAATGATTACTAATTACTTATTAAAATAATATATTAATTTAAAAAATTCTATTGCAGGTTTCTCCCACAAGTGAGGGAACTAGAAGAAGATATTGAAATCAGTTTGTCTTTTAAGTCATATTGTAATCTCAATATCATGTATATATCATGTATATATATCATGTATATATATATATAAATAACTCAAAAGAATTTTACATATATGTAAATGCAGGAAACACCAATCAATAATAAATAAAAACACAAGTGAAAGGAAGAAGAATAGAGGAGAAGAAAAAAAATAGGGGGAGGGGAGAGAGAAGGGAAAGAGGGGATGGAGATTGGAAAAAGAAAAAGGGTTTTCCACTGAGTTGGATCATTCAAATAAATTCATTGGACTATCACGTACTTGGGTTCATTTGAGCTGAATGGCTTATGGCTCCCTCCATTAATATATTTTGATGCTTTCTAATGTATGATTTCTGCATGCTTTTTCTTTTCCCACAGACAGCTGCTTTGAGACAAGAGATACACATCAGGGCTTAAGTAATAGTGGGCAAGGGATCTGGGGAAATGAAGTTCCTGCAATACAGAATAGTACAGAACAAAAGCAAAGAATATGATCAAAGAGCAAGTGGGTAAATGACCTAATGACACAATGTATCCTAAAAGAAGAAAGGTAAGGTGTGTGTGTGTGGGGGGGGATTCTTAATTGACTAACAAAAATGATTTAACACTACATCCAACAGGTATCCCAAATTGACTGTCAGGGGCTTTGTAGGGCACATTCTGTCCCTGGGGAATCTTTCACCCGCAGTTGCCTTGATGAAGCCAAATACATTACCATTTTGGCTGAGTCTTCTTTTGTCGGATGAGTGTTCTTTGTTAGGTTCAGACTACCATCTACTCATTTTTGTATCTATGCCACATGTACCCACAGTGAATACTCAGACATTTGAATTCTAATAAACACTGGGAATGTTGGAGTATTTTCCTTATGCAGCAAACTATCTCTGTACCTTTGACAGAGCAGTAAATCAGACATATAGTCCTACCATGAAAAACTCAATTATGATATGGATACTGGTCCTCAGTGTCCATTAACTTCTAGGGAACAAAAACCTCTGAGTGGTCCCATCAAGGTCTCTTCTCTAGATTTAAGATGAAAGCTATACATTTGTCTCATCCTATGGGTGTTGGGAGAGATGTGGAACCAAAGTAATTCACAGTTCTTACCAACAATCATCTTTCACCTCAAATCCTTTACCCTGTATCTTAAACTACTTTTACAATTTGGAGGTGGATGAATATTTTAGTTTACAAAATTAATTATGAGATATCCATTTGCAACTTTTGCATGACATTGCATCTTGCCTTAGATGTGATATCAATTTTATTTATTTATTTTCCATTTTATTAACTAAATATTTTAAATTTTTGAGATAATTCTGTATTACAGTCTATTGTAAGAATCAACAGAGACATCCTATTACTCTCTATTCATTTTCCCACAAGATAACATTTAGCATAAATATGGAGCAATATCACAACCAAGAAATTCACACTGAAACCATCTATAAAACTTATTCAGATCTCATGTTTTACATGTATTCATTTGTATGTGTTTAGTTCTATAAAACCTCATCACATATATAGATTCATATTACTACAACCATAATAAAGACACAGATCATTTCTGTCACAAAGATCCCTCGTGTTATTGCTTTTTTTTTCATAACCACAACCACTATCCTCTCTCTCAGCTTCCCTCAGCATTTTCTATCTCTTTGTCATTTCAAGAATATTATATAAATGGAGTCATAAAGTATGAAACCTTTGAGATTGGCTTTTTTTCACAGCATAATACCCTTGAGATCTACAAAAGTTATCACACTTATTAGTAATTCATTTTTTGTTGTTGAATGTTATTCACCAGTACAGATATACCAACTTTTGTTTAGCCATTTACCTATTGAAGGACCTTTTGATTGTTTACAGTCTGTGGGTATTATGAATAAAGCTGCTAGGTATATACATTCATATATATGTTTTCATTGTGAAAAGAAAGTTCTCATTCGTCTGCACTCCCAAGAGTTCAGTTGCTGAGTCATAAGATAATGACATGTTTAGTTTTGTAAGAAACCAACAGACTCTTTTCTAGAGTGGCTGCACTGTTTCACATTCTCCTCTGCAATGTGAGTGATCCAAAATAAGCAGTTCAGTAGCTCTCTGCCTTTTGACATAGGA
Organism: Geosciurus inauris; assembly: GCA_004024805.1. Lineage (NCBI taxonomy): Eukaryota > Metazoa > Chordata > Mammalia > Rodentia > Sciuridae > Geosciurus > Geosciurus inauris. The sequence continues at coordinate 37,600 of PVHX01011346.1, read as the reverse complement.
CATGGGAAGGAGGGAACATACCTCCTCTTTCTGTCTACTTCATGCCACGTGGAGATGGGGGCTTAGTTTCTCACTGGAACCCAATGACCAGGGATTAGTGGGCTATGACTCCAAGTGGGGACTAGCCCAATCTTGCACTGTCCACTAAATTCCATAGCTATCAGTCAGTGGGGGTGGAAGCTCAGTTTTCTCCATCCAGTAATCAGAAGGATGATTAGTTTCCACTTGGCTGTTAACAAGGGGGTTAGAGCCTCACTTCTGCTTCAGCAAGAAGGGAAGGTGGTGGTAAAAGGTGAAAGATCAGTTTCTCCCTTTCCTCTTTAAAGCAACTCATCCTCCTGAAACATAAAGGGTAGAGTGGCTTTGGGGAGCAGTTTTTCCTTTGGTGTTTGGTGGATAGTGCTAAAAATTTTCACCAGTTCACTGGTCCTTTGGGCGAGTGAAAATAGGCTTTTTGTTCAGAGTTTTACTGGTATAAGAATGGATCTTGGAGGAACTGAGTCTTGACCAGAACTAGAAATAAGAAATGACTTTTCATCTATTTGTTGTTTTTATATTAAACATTGACATTTCTTCATCTCCTCCTCCTCCTCCTCTTTCTCTTCCTTTTCCGTTTTCTTCCCCTCCTCTTCCTCCTTCTCTTCCTCCTTCCCTTCCTTCTCCTTCTCCTTTTTGGTTTTTGCTTTATTATTATCACATGAAAAGTACAGAACATGGGCTGGGAATATAGCTCAATGGTAGATTGCTTGCCTTGCATGTGTGGGGCCCTGTGTTGGACTCCCAGTGCTGCAAAAAAGCAAAACAGAAGAATGTGCAAGACCAAATGTTTGTTATTTATATTATAATAGCATTTTGCAGAGTAAGTTGAGTATGATTTTATTTTTAGCTGCTTGTGGGCACATTTTTATTGTGAACTATTTCAAAGCTGTAGAAAATAGAATCACTGGATTATTAACATTTTATCCCATTTGTGTGCTCTGGCACTACTCTCCCACACCTCCACACCTTCCTCTCTCAGAATTATTAAGGATTCATAAAATATTTGAAAAATGTGTTAATACTAATATAAAATTGTAAATATAATGAGACTATATTTACTCTTTTTATGCTAACATGTTCCATATTTGGCCTGCAGTAGCTCACTCAAGCTGACTACTGTATCCTTTCAACAGCTCCATTAATTGCTGAGCACTTGCTTGCTCCGGAACTCAAGAGGATCTTCCAGACATAGTTGACTGCTCGAGGCTTTATTTTGGAACTTCAACAGAAAATTGATATTTTTATATATTACATATAGTTAAATATAATTGTTTTAAAAATCCAGACAGAAAATCTGTTTCTAGAGAATTCTAAAGTTTTATATTAGCTTATCTTAATTTTATCTATTTTTTCTAGTTTTTCAGAATTCCTTTGTATTTATTCCTGTTTTTAAAGGCTATTTCCTTATTTCTATTTTTTTCTTTTAGAATGGCTGGTAAACTATACACTGTATTTTCACACTCATTTCTGTTTTGCCAGTAAATATTGTCAAAATTTTAAATGGTTTACTTAACTTAGTAAGGTGTACAATATTTCAATATACTTCTTCCTTCCAAAGAATACAGGGCCCTTAAAATAGCTTCATTCCATTTATTCACCATTTTAGATACTTTTTTTATTTCTAATTTTCCTATTTTCCACAGACACTCATTGTTGTGTAAAAAACACTGCCATTTTATGTTTTTTATCATTATTGCTAATATCATTAATTTGTAACTCTTATTGCATAGCACGAATTATATCAATTTGTAACTTTTATTACCTCTTGAATAATTTGTTTCCAAAGTACATTTTCAAAATTTATTTTAAATGAAGTTATAAAAAGAGAACGAAACTTTACTTTTTGGAGTTGTGTTAGTCAGCTTCTTTTGGTGGCTGGGACAAAATACCTGGAACAATCAACTTAAAGAAAAATTTATTTTGGCTCATGGTTTCAGAGGTTTAAATCCATAGTTGTCTGACTCCACTGCACTAGGCCTATGGTGAGGCACAACATCATGGTGGAGAGCGTGTGGTGGAGGACAGTTGCTCATTTCATGGTAGTCAGGAAGGAGAGAGAAAGAGAGGGGTGAGAGCAAAAGAGAGAGAAAGAGAAAAAGGGGTCAAGGGACAAGATATACCCTTCTAGGGCTTGGGAGTCCCCAGTGACCTATTTCCACCCACAATTCCCTATCTTCTTCAGTTTCCACCACTTTTTAATAATACCAACAAATTATAAATTCATCAATGAAGTTGTCCACTGATGAGGTCAGAGCCCTCATGATCCAATAACTTCCCCAAAGTTCCTCCTATGAACACTGCTGCACTGGGAATCGAGGCTTCAACACATGAGTCTTTGGGGAACACTTCAGATCCAAACTCTTATAGTAGTCTAAAAGTATTATTTTCTCTATTCTTGGGAAAAACCGTTTTGCTGAGTGTATAATTCTAGATTGCCAATAATTTTCTTTTAGTAATTTATATGTTCCAATGGATTCTGACATCTATTGATATTATGGAAAGTTAGTTTAAATACTATTCTTTGTAGGAAATTTGTCTTTTCTCTCTGGATGTTTTTAATAACTTCTGCCCTTGCTGTTTTTCAGTTTGAAAAATAGAGGTAAAAATTTGAATATATATTTTACTTATTTTCTTTTGTAATTCTTGGGCTTCCCAATTTTTGAGAAAGTATTTTTCTTTAATTTAGAAAATTCTAAGACATCTCTTCAAACAGTGCCTCCATTTCTTATAATTATACAACTTTCTGAAATTTTAATTTAGGTCTGTGTTAGATATTTCTACTTTAGCTTCTAGGTTTCTTAACCTCACCCATATTCATCATTTTAAAAATAATTTCATTGAATGTAATTTACTCAGATTTATCTTTTAACCTACTAAATGTACACAAGTATATAGTTTGCCACGTAGTAGTCACATCAAATATTTAATTTTTTTATATTTTCAGTTTTAGAAGTTTTGGGAAAAAAATATATATCCAAGTGTTATATCTTGTAACTGGTTTTAGAAAGATTATCTTCTCCATGACTTTTCAGGATTTCCTGATTTGAAAAATGCAAGTACGTGTAGTGAAGTAAGTGTAGCTTACTTGGGAATTTTTTCTTCTTTATATAGTTTCTTAAAAGCTGATGCCATTGATTTGAGAATATGAATTTTGTCCTAGGCATTATTTTTTTAGTGGCATATATTGCATTTTCTTTTTTATTCCATTCAAAATTCTAATTTATCTTTTGATTTCTTTTTACCTGTGGCTCATATATAATTGCATTATTTAGTTTCAAAAGACTTTGAAATTTTTCCAGATATATTTCTACTACAATCATCTGCTACTTAGCAATGGGGATATGTTCTAAGAAATAAGTTATTAGACAATTTCATTATTGTGAGAACATCATAAAGTGTACACCCAGAAACTAAGATGGATATGATGTCACTACAGTGATATCATTTTATGATACTTATTGTTGACTGAATTTGAAGGGCCAAAATTTAATAATTCTTTAGGAAAGCTGACAGATTCGGCATATAGTCATGTCCACAAATAATAATTTTCCCATGTGATTTATTGCAAAAAAATAAAAAGCAAAATCAGCAAAGTGAAAAGAAACATAATGTAAAGTCCAAGGGACCAGTCCAACCTCCCAAGAGTTCTCCCAAAGTGGAATTAGTCAGGATGCACATTAAGTCCCTCAACAATGAATTATAGCAACCTGTGAGAAATGTTGCTAGCAAAAGAAACTCATGAGAACCTCAGTAGCTGAGCTTTTATTGGGACTTGATCATGTAGTCACCTCTTGCCTAACACATATCTGAATTCCAGATTCCAGAAAGAAAGAAAGTGTTCACCAAAAACTATATTGTTTGTACAGTTTAGGAACCATGAGCCACACATATCAGTTAATGGCACAATCTCTCCCTGAACCTAACTTCTTAGATGCCAGCCAATGCCAACCTTGTATGGGTTACACGGTTAACTCATTCTGCTATTAAGTTACTTGGAAACAATTTTATTTTTTCAGGTCTTGATTTAAGATTTGCTCGGTAGAGATGGAGTAGCTTTTATTCTGTGATTATTCCTCCTAAAGAAACAAGACCTTATTTAAAGTCCATGAATGACAGGTTTTAGATATAGTTTTGGGAATAGTCACTATTCTTAGATCTGTGTGAGCCTTATCTACTGTATCTCATATCTAACAGTCCTTTTATTCCTTTTGGTGTTGCTTTGTCAGATTTTAGTTGTTTTCCTTTGCATGGAGGTGCTGATTCTGCTGAAAGATCAAGTAAATATTCTATACATAATATAAGTTCCCTCTCTGTGCTGTTCTTTCTTTGCCAAAAATGTGCTCTGTGAATTCAAGAAGTATTATTTTCCCTACACTCTGAGCTCTATCTCTCCAGTGAGAAAGTTCTTCTGTAAGTTGTGCCTATGTTCTTTGTGTTTCAGCCTAAAATCTCTCTCCATATAGTAAGCCTTGCTTATGTCAAGGATTGTCTTACTTATTTTATTTCTCATAAAGAAAATATGAGAGATTTTATTGAGAGATGACATATGTTTTGAAAATTTTGTTTCTTATTTTATCTTGATTTTTAGTTGTTTTGGCCTGAAAGATAAGTCCAGCTCTTATTACTTAATCTTGTCTAGAAGCTAACTTTGTTCAGGAAACATACATTTATTTACATGTTTGTTGTTGGATCAGGAAAGATAGATTCAAATAGTTATATTTTTAGGTTTATTAATAAGCTTTCAGTTGATTATTCTCTTCCTATCTTTCTATTTTATCATATATACTTATTGGTTCACATGAATAATTATCTGAAGATTTGTTACCAGGACTTTCTCTCATTTTGCTCTCATATGTATCTGACACTTTTATTCTGACTAGTTGATACCATATATTCCAGAAATTTTGAGTGCTATGAAATTTTGTATCGCAAATATATACTTTTTCCACTAAGATGTCATTATTTATCCCAATATGGCCAGACATATCTTTGTTCTATAATTTTTTTTTTTTTGGTACCAAGGATTGAACTCAGGGGTACTCGAACACTGAGCCACTTCTCCAGCCCTATTTTGTGTTTTTATTTAGAGACAGGGTCTCACTGAGTTGCTCAGCACCTCACTGTTGCTGAGGCTGGCTTTGAACTCGCGATTCTCCTGTTTCAGCCTCCCTAAGTGCTGGGATTACAGGCGTGTGCCACCATGCCCAGTGGTATTCTTGTAAGATTATAATGGAGCTGAAAAATTCCTATTGCCAAATGATGTCATAGCCATCATAATGACCTTATTACTCATGTGCTTGTGGTGATGCTCCTGGCTTGTTTTGTAAATTATTTTTAGTCTTATGAATCAGTCAGGTGCCAACTTCTCAGAAAGTACATTTTATTGGTACATTATAATTGTATATGATGATGGGATTTATTATTATATATTTGTACATGCACATGATATGACAATATAAATTGATCAATATCACTCCTTAGCACTTCCCCCTTCTTCCCCACTTCCCACCCCTTGGTCTCCCTTTCCTCTACTAATCTTTTATTTTCATAATATCTGCCCCAAACTTTCTTTCCCTCTTTCCTTTCTAGCTATCAGGAAGAATTTCTTGACGATCTGTTGTGGTTTGGATATGAAGTCTTCCCCAAAAAGCTCATGAGGCAATGCAGAATGTTCAGAGGTGAAATTATTAGATTATGAGAGCTGTAACCTAATTAGTGAATTAATCAATCTGATGGATTACTAGGTGGTTACTATAGGCACGTGGAGTATGTCTAGAGGAAGTAAACCACTAGAGATATGCTCTGGGGATTTTGTCTCTTGCTCTCTCTCTCTCCTTCCTGGCTACTATAAGCTGAGTAGCTGTCCTCCTCTAGGTCTTTCTGCCATGATGTCCTGCCTCACCTTGGGCCAGAAAAGTAGAACTCAGCCCCTGAAACTATGAGCCCAAAATAAACATTTTCTCCTCTAAGTCGTTCTGGTTGGTATTTTGGTCACAGGGATGAAAAGCTGACTAACACACTTTGCTCTAAATCCAGCTTAATGAGAAAAGGCCATGTACTTCTTGACTCTATCACATAGCATCTGAATACATGAACGGATCTAAAACTTTACTGTAGTTTTTGTCTGGTTTAGTTTCTTTGAATATGCATCTTCAAGGAAATAATTATGTCTTCTTTATTATTTATGTTACAGATCCCATTTTAGTATATGAGTTATAGTTGTTGATTAAATGCTTTCTAAAATCATTAAAATAGTGTAATCTAAAGTGGCCCTAAAAAGCATTTTCTATCATCTAATATAACTATTTTATAGATAAAAATAGTGGTTGTGAGACCATTAGGCAGTCAATATTCTTAACCTTTGGTTTCTAAGAGTCAAAATTCCTTCACTAACTATGGAAGTCTAGATCAAAGTTTCCTAAGCTAAAATCTAAAATAAAAAAAAAGAAAAACTATGGGTTATTATAGCAATTTTTTGTAATTTGAATGAGTCTCAATAATATAATCAGTGTATATATATATTTTTTTCTCTCTCAATTGAGCCTTTCTTGTTTCTATTTCTTCCAAGACCCATAGAGAATCATAATTTCATCTAGCATCTATAATTCTCTATGTTCCTTGATTCTATTTCTATTTCTACTTTTTTATCAAAGAATGTTTCTTCATCAGTAGTGTAGCTAAAGTGGATACTTGTGTTGTTGTTAAGTGAATAAGCATTCTCTGTTTCTATAGCATAATTAAGTTGTAGATATGTCTTTTTCAGGTCATTAGCTTCTAAGTAAGAGCACATGAATGAATCTGGCCAATCGATTCTGTATAGCATTAATATATGAACTTCTAGACCTGGCCCACTGAAATATCCCCACATGATTCTGGGTACTCCTTTTCCTCTCGTGGATGTTAGTCTCAGAGCTACAGAGTAAAACACATTTGATAATGAAACAGCTTGCTTTACCCAATTCCTCTGAATGTGTGTGTGAAATACAATGACCTTCTCCCACGCATTCCACCTATTTAGGTGAGTTCTAACTTTTATAACTTCAACTTAAAATTTGTTAGAACAGTTAGTTTTATATATGAAACAAAATGGTCTTGGTGCTGGGTTCTAAATATATTCACGTTAATGCATTTAAACTACCTAAGTGTAACTGCTGCTGTGAATGATCTGAGTCATAGTTATCTCTATGACTAAGGGGGAGTCAAATATACTCAAATTACTTGGAAGAGAATGGGAAAGGCAGGGTTATTTACTATAGGCATAGTACAGTATTTTTACAAAAAAAAAAAAAAAAGTGGAATACCAGATTGACTCCACCATACATCTACTATAGTTGTTGATTTGAGACTCATTGAGGAAGTAATACTTTAAGTTCCTATTTTTCATAGTTTGCTAATATACATTGTCTCAGTCACAGGCCTTTTTGAATTACGCAAAATAGGTCATCTCATGCACATTTTATAGTCAAAAGCATGAAGTTGAGGAAAATTTAAGACTTTTTTTTATTAAGTGCTTCCAATTTTGAGCATGGGAAAATTTTAAATTCATTTAATGTTGTAATGTTACAATATAAAATAAGTGATAATAAATGAATGCTTGAAAACTTTACTCAATGACTCCCTTCTATAGCATTCCTGGCTCCTCCATTTTCTCGTGTAAAGAATTCAGATAACTGGTAATGTTGAAAACAATGAACAAAGGAAAAGATAAAGATGGAAGAGATGAAGAAAATATGAAAGATGATAAAGGAGTGACATTGGCGGGGATGATGGAAAAGGAGATCTCAGCCTTTATTTCCAAAAAAACACAACAATTAGATATCTATTCATGAATGATGAAAACAAAAACAAAAGCTCTGGGGGACCTCAGAAATTAAGAAGGCACAGCAACAGAGGGGAGAGAGAGAGAGACAAACAGAAAGTGTAGGAAGAACAATTTCATTTGCCTGCATTATTCCATGTCCCAGCCTGCTATATTTCACCACTAAAATGAAACTGCCTAGCCTGTGAGTTTCCATTTTATAAAAAAGAGGGGGATGAGCAATGGGTTCCCCCAGGCTTCCAGAGCACTGCCCAAAGGATCTGTGACAGTTTCTCTCAATCCAGGTCAAAGGGAGAGTAACATATCTGAAACATCTGGAAACAACTAGGAACAAAGAAAGAAATATTGGGAAGGGGGATTTACAGAAGTTTGGATGACACTATTAGGGTAGAGTGTAAGTTCTCAGATTGCTTTTTTTTTTGGTCTGTTTAAACAGTAATATATTTAATGCAACTGTGGGTACAAAATATATTTACTACTAAATGAGTTAGCTGTATTAGAATTGGACATATTTGATAGTTCATGAGCATATGTGAAAGTCAATAAAATAGAAATACTTAAGCTATGAATCTTTTTGACTATTAAAGTCTACATAAATATTTGCAGTAATTATACTTGAATGCCTATAGACAATGAATTCCTAAAAAGAACCGTAGCATTTTCTAACCATGTATACATTCAAGCTTTGAAAAAAACTGGAAAGTATTTTCCAGACTTGGCACAGTATGCAACCTACATTAATATTATATTTTATAGCATCATTGATTCAAATCTGATTAACTTTTCCTGTTGCAATTTGTACATTTCCCAATGAGTAGTCAAATTTTTAGATAAGTCTGCACTGGCTAGATTATTTCTTGGCTTTTGAACAAATGGAGATCAATATTATGAAATATATCTATTAAAAGTGTGTTCACTGTTGTTCAGTTGTCATGTTGAATAATTATTTCATATCTGTTTTCCTATAGTTCTGTGCTCAGAAAACAAGGGCAAAAAGCTGTTGAATGCTCATGTGCTCAAAAAGCTACTTCATATGCTCCAAAATGATCACAATTCTTCATATATGAAGAGGGAAAATTATGGTGGTCTTTACAAGCACATCTAGTTATGTTTGATATAGAAAGGAAACTAATTAAAATTTTTTATTTTGCTTGAGAATTTGATACTCCATGAAATGAGAACTTGAAACTTAATTTAGGCTTAATATTAGTCAATTAAACAATTAATTAATTAGGAAAACTCAGGTACAATAAACACCTTTAAGAGAAAAAAAAACATTATAGTAGGAAAATCATTATATAAGTTGAAGATATTGCAGCAAATAATCTTGGTGAGGATATCGTCAGGCTGACGCAAGTTAAGTGCTTAAAATACTTTGTTGGGCCTCAAGATTAATTTTGTTGAAACATAATTTCTGATTTTGGGGGGTTGTAAAATTAGAGATAGGCTTATATTTCTTTTCTTTTTTTTTTAAATATATTTTTAGTTATAGATGGACACAATGTCTTTATTTTATTGCTTTGTATGTGGTGCCGAGGATCAAACCCAGGGCCTCACGCATGTGAGGCAAGCGCTCTACCGCTGAGCTACAATCCCAGCCCCCGAGATAAGTTTATATTTCTTTGGACAACTGCAATTTCTTTTGAGAATATATGGGAAATGGATCATAGATGGCGTTCTCTGAGGAAAAGATTCAAACAGAAATTCGGATGCAGGATGTTTATTGAGATAGTATTTGGAACAACTACCATGAGAGAGTAAAGAAAACAAGGCAGAGCAAATGGTAAAGCTGAGATTCAGTCATTATAAGAGACCTCAGCTTATCCCACAGGGCTGAGATGGCTGTGTGGAGTTGTACCACGTATTAAGCAAGGAACTTTAGGCCTCATGATCCTACACAGAGTGTATGTTCTTAGATATGGCTTGTCTCCAGGGAGAAAAATGACCTTGGATGGGAGACGTTAAGTGCCAATAAGCAGAGAAGCTGGGGGAATAAGTCTTGAAGGTATAACATATGGCTAGATACCACAGTGTTCATTATAAGACTAAAAGGAGGAATTTCCTCCCTAATTGTGCAGCTCAGAGTAAGAAACAAGACCAGAGTTCAAAACAGAGCACCTCTGTAGCAACAGCCTTCATATACTTAGTGTCCTTTACTCTTTCTTTTTATAATCTGCTTTGTGGTATTTTAGCTATGCTTTGTCTATGGTTTTATTGCTCTAGCTATTTCTACTACTGTTTATATTTTAATGATGACTTCTAATGTTCAGTGATACCCCAATATTCTTTATGTGGGTCTCTCTGCTTTTCTATGACTCTACTGTCTGCTTTCTCAGATTCAAATCCCTTAACTGAAAGAATGTTACTGTTTTAGATTCTCTTACTATTCAAAATAAAATATTTCCCTTGGGCAGAACTCCTGTTCCAGATTCTATTATGAGTTGGTTTATATAATTGATGGCCTTCAAGTCTGTGATCTGTCCAAATTAATGAGACCACGGGGCACACAATACTGTCAACTGTTTATAAAGGACATTCTAGAAGGAGGGCTCTGGACAAAGAAGGCAATAATGTGCTGGTAAGAGCCAATTTAAATTGAATCTCATTGGCTAGCTTACTAATTCATAGCGGAATATCTTTCTAGAGTTTTATCACCACAATATTTGTCACATAAAAAGCTATCGAATTTTATTCATATCAAAATATTCTAGGAAGATAGCTTAAAAAATATACCTGAAAAAACTTACAGAGATTCTAATTAAATTGATTTGGGACAGGGCCCTAAATTTGCATTTTTAATAAATATTTTCTGTCCATTGTGTTGTATATAACAACATCATTGGTTAGTTTCAGGGAAAGAAGTTTCAAAGAGACAATCGGATATTTACAAAATGTTGGAAGGGTTAGATACTTGGCTCCAGATATAACTTCCAGGAATAATTTCCAAAAGAATACCATGAAAGCTGACCAGCTCCCTCACCTCTCATTAAGTAAGTTAGAGAATTAGGCAGTCTCTACCAAAATATATGCCAGCCAAATTAATAGCACACACCTTCCTTATTGGCACTGAATGGTATGATTGAGGCTGGGGGCCCCTCCTGCAGCTGTCCCAGAAAGATCTGATCATAACCATAATCCTACAAGTAGCAGAAATAGGGAAGTAGTGTCTCTTTTTCCTGATGTTCACTTCCTTCTTGCAATTCTCATGAGAGGATCTACTTGAAGAAAATCCTATGTCTAATTCAAAATGAAGTAAGCCAGGCATGATGGTGCACTCCTGTCGTCCCAGAGACTCAGGAAGCTGAGGCTGGAGGATTCCAAGTTCAAGGACAGCTTCAGGAACTGCCACATACCTTGAGTTCACTGTTGCAGGTAATCATAAACCATAAATTAAGAAAATGCATTACTGATGGTAACTAATTAGATCAGTTAATGGATTCTAATCAAGAAGAAGAAACAATACAAAGATTGCCTTTTTAAATAGGTTTGAATTTTACTGTGTTACCAAATATATTCTAATTACTCCAAAGTGCATGAAAACCCTATGATTTTTGTTTTGTTTTATAAATCTGTGCAGGCTTTCATACTGACACAGTCATAGCACTGAATAGTAAAGTTTACCAATTTCCAATCTGAAATACTGACATTTAAATTAATGGATAATGTTTAATGCACACTAAAATAAAGGACTGATTACTTAAGGAAATGATGTTAATATTGCCTCAAGGTATAGCATGCAGAATTGTTCTTTAGTGCCAAGTTTCCTGTCTTGTTTCTAAGATTGATAAAGCAGAAGAAAGAGACAAGAGGAGTTAATCGATGGAAGTAGCAGCACTGGTGGCAGCCAAGGTATCACTTAGCAATCACCAATCACTCAGGCACACATCTGCTATTTGCTGTTCTCTGTTCATTTCTGCCCCAAGTGAAATTCTGTGACACTAAGTTTCATACAAAATATAAATTTTTCTTTTTCATGTTAAAAATAACAAAATGGTATAAAATCTATTCCACCGTACTATATATTTCTGTAATATGAATGTGCTCACACAAATTTGGTAAAAATGCAAATAGGATATAAACGTTGTATTGATTCATATTTGATTTTTCCCTACACCATTTTCTTAAATGTTCTAAGGAATTTAATTTAGAGACAAAAAGAGTTGATCAAGAAAGAGATATCACATAGCTTGTGGATAATTGGTATATTTGTCCTCCCTCCAGTCCTTATATCCTGACAATATCTCCTACACTCATTCCTTCTACAAGCCTGTGCATAAACTGTTGATGTTCAAAAGACATGCTAAGGCCTACTGAGATTTGTCTCCTAACAATAACAATTCATTATGTGCCTAAACTATATTTATTGTGATAGGAAAAGCAACATCAAATCCAAAAGGCTTCTTAATATATACTTTTGTTTTTTTTTAACTTAGAATTGTTCAGCCCTCTTTTTTCTATTCCCAGATTATCCCATCAAAGAAAGAAAATTCTGAACTTGTTTGCTGGGAGTTTACTTTTTCTGGCCCATTTTTTTTTATGATTTATAAATTGCACTTGTTAAACAGTTGTTTGAATTTCAAAATAAATAAAGCAAATCTAATAATTTTTATGCAAAAGCAGAGATCTCTTTATCTTGGTCCAAGTGACCCTGTTATTTTAAAAAGACTAAAACTGTAAGAAGTTTCCCTTTTTCCTTGGTGTAGACCTTCACTAAAACTTATATTCAGAGGACATTTATTTGTGCTATCTGGTACTGAACAAATTTGGCTAACCAATATTTCCCAAGGGTTCCCCTTAGATTTGAATTACACTGGAAAAATCTGAAGATAGGTTACTCTGAGATATAGTTATTCAATTTTTTATTTGTTCTGAAGGAGGGTAATTTATTGAATTTGTGTTAACATTTACATCTTCTTAAGAAGAGAAGATTCAAGTCTTGTGGCACTTTTTTTCTTCTTGTTTCTTAACATTTTTATTTATTTCAACATTTGTCTATATAAAGCTATCCCTGTTCCTGTTGTACACCACAGTCCAACAGATGAATTTGCTCACTGTTGAATGGTACAGGAAGGGAGAAGTGTGACTTATTTTTCCAACCACTCAGAAAGTCTATTCCAGACTTTTGCCTTAGAACATCATTTCATTCGCTTCATAGCCCTTTCTCATGGTTCAAATATCTGTCATGATTTTGGGATACATGAAAATGTAGTAAAATAACACACATTACTTTATTCAAGAAGCTACATAAACTTTACCTCCAAAGCAGCATTATTGGATATTTCTAGCAACAACTATTAAAGATAATGCCTTATATGGAGTGTGACCATTAGTCTAGGATATCCAGGGTATCTCTGGGCTCTAAGCAGCTTCTCTTTGGGAGGCCTGAAATCACCTAGTAACTATCTCCATTTATTGCCACCTGGGAGAGTCATACCTGAAACCAAAGTGCATTAATACAAATGAATCAATGAACTATGGAGGAAAACAGGACTTGTTAAATACTGTTTTAAGAATCATATAGTAGCATAATATTTGAAATTATATTGTGATAGAGTAAAATTCATGTTATGACTCTAGACAAACATTCAGAAATAAAAAGGATAGACTTATTTTAATCTCTTAGCTAAGAAGAACTTGCTTAGCTTGATTTAAAAAAACTATTCATGCCTTTAGCAAACTTTAACAAACATCTGATCAAAGGGAAATCTTAAAACTTCTATTAAAGCCAGCAAAGTACAAGAATGTTATGACTGCTTCTATTCACCATTATGTTGGAGATTTTTGTTGGTGAATATAAAACATAAAAATAAGGAAAATAATAATCAGTTTTAGTTAATGAGGCCATACCCTGAAAAATAGAAAAATAAAGTCTACAAATCATGGATTGATAATGGGTCCAAAATTTCTGGATATAAGATAAATTAAGAAAAATCATTTGCATCATTATTCATATGAGATATCTAGATATAATCAAGGATTGAATAATACAGGGCTTTGTGGTGATTTTGCCCTGTGTCAAAAAAGATAATAGGAAGGTTTTATAGAACGTTAAGCAGAGATATTATACTGTGGCCTTCTAAGCAAGGCTTGAAAAGAAACAAAAGTAAAGATAGGAAGACCCTTAGCTAGGAGATAGTTGTAATTCAGTAAGAGATGAAGTTGGACTGGAAAAGTGAGGTGATATAAGGATGCTCACCCCAGTAGATGAAGGGAAGAGTCTGAAGGTCTCAGTGATTTATTACACACATGAAGTGAGAGTGAGGACTCTGACAGGCTTCCTATCCATAAAGATAGCGCTTGAGCTATTATTGAGCTAGAAAACATAAGAAATAGTTTGTTGGTAAAGCACATGAAAATGAATAGTTCAGTTCACTAAAGTTCGAGATTGTCACAAGATATCAAGTTGAAGATAATATTTTAAGAAATTTTGTGAATCACACAATTGGAGCTGAAGACAAACCTGAGAAACTTGAGGATACTGATTATTAAATAAAGCCACGACAGTGAGTGAGATCAGAGAAACTGCAGTTGTGGGATAATAAGAAAGTTGTGGAATAATAAGAAAGTCAAGAGAGTACTTATTCTCTTTAACCATTTGGACAAAATAAGTTAAACTTTTTAAAAGGTGTTGTCAGAGAGGTAGGTAAAAACCAGGTAAAAATGATGAAATATCGTGGAAAAATTAGTTCAAAGCTGATGAGAACATTAGAAATGGAACAATGAAGACAAAAGTTGAGAAACAAAAAGCAAGAGCAAAAAGCAAGAGCAAACAAAAAGCAAGAGCATCTTTGAAGCAAACAAAAAGCAAGAGCATCTTACATCTTTGGCCAAGAATAAGGAAAATGTCAGATGTGATAAACAGCTCGCTAAGATTGTAAAAGGGTTCACCTTGATACTTGACTAGGTGGTGGGGACCCCGAAGTGGGGAGGTTATGGTTTGAGGTGAATTTAAGTTTCTGATGAATGGAGAGATACTTGTTCCTCTGAACTGAGCCAGACTACTTGATTATGAAGATTGACAACATTTCTCAAGGCTCAAGACTGATAGCACAGAGCGACAGCTGATTTTTGTATCACTTTTCTGATATTTGGTCAAAAATTATTCTGGATGTGTATGTTAGTGTGTTTTGGGGTGAGTTTAGCATTTAAATTGATAAATTGCAGCTTGAGTGGGTCTCATTCAGGTGAGATTCTTAATGGAATAAAGTACTGAATCTCTCTCAAGTAAGAATTTGTGTCTGACTGCTGTGAGCAGGGACATTTTTACTTCCCGTTTTGGTCTTGGTATGAAACACAGGCTTCTTTTGGTTTTCGAGCCTATTAGCATTTGGACCACAACACCACAATTTGCTCTCAACTCTGCGGTGTGGGACTGCAGATTGAGCATTCCTTTTTCTCTTTATTTTCTTCTCTCTCCAGATACATAAGCAATAGGTTCCCCTTTTCTGGACAACCCTAACACATTAAGAGACTTCTGGATGTGATTGCCATCCTTGAATGATGGGATTGATGGGAGACCCTGCAAGACAATGCACACAGAGAAGATCTGAATCCTTGGAATGGAAGGTGGTTTATTTTTACTTAAAGGAATTCTTCTGTGCTGGATGTTGTGAGTAAAGCAAAAGTGATAGTTGTTCTTTATACTGTAACTTAAAATACACGTGCAATCATTTTAAATAATGTTCTAGCTTTTTATATTGGCAAATGACCTTAAACTATTATTAAAAATTCACAAAACATCAAGGATATATCCATGGGATTCCGAAGGTATAGCAGCTCAGTTTGACAAAACGTATTTCAAATTTCTATGCTATTTGTGACAGGGAATTGTAATTAACACACACAGTACTACACAGAATAATCAATCCCAGGTTTATTGCTGATGTTTTATAAAAATCATTCCTTTTCCCACAGTCCAACAGTTGGATAGTTGGAGATTTTTGCTATTTGCCTTCTCATGGGCCTAACCATTAAGTCTGTCAAATTTTGTGTAAGTATATTTAAATATTCTGAACTTTCATTACAGAAGATCTAGCACTTTGTTTATTCTTGTGTGTGTGTGTATATATATATGTATACATGTATAATTTGTGATATACTCTCTACTTTTTGCTTATATAAAATATACTATTTTAGAATCCTCACATATTATTGATTGCTTTAAAGTTCCAAATATTTTTAGATCTCTAATGAATTCTGTCCAAATAAAACCAACATCAAATTATTCCTCCCACTCTTTTTCATAGTCTATTTACTATGATTCTCAAAGCCAAGGGATTCAGATGCAGGATTACATGGGAAAGCAGATGTTGTGCTGACCCCAGTGAAGAAAAGCCAGAGTCATTTGAGCTTCTCTTGTGAGCATGGACCCTATTGAAGATGCATTTCTGCACACCACTGAAAATGCCCTTTTTACCTCAAAGGCAAAAATTGTTTGCATATGGAACTCTTGGATGACTGACACTTAATTTTAAAATGGAAGAGAGTTGAGGACAGTACAAGAGAATAAATTACCCCTAATATTCATGAGAAATTAGTAATACACTATTTTTAAAAAGCTGACATTTTATTGTCAAGAAACAGAAAGATCATGAAACTGTATGAGAAATCTACATATAGTTTACTAAAAGTTGAGTCCTCAGCTCTACCTGGATAAAATCATTAGAATGTCACTAAATCGTCTGAATTGTCTGAGTAAGTTTTGTTCTGCTGTAGAGTTGGTATAAGAGAGGAACATAAATAATAGACCTCAAATTAATTGAAAATGTCACTACTATAATAATTTCAGTAATTATTTAATTCTGCTGCTAATTCAATATGAATCAAAGATTTTTTATTGCATATATCACTTGTTATCCAAGAAAACAAAGCATCAAGTTTACTACCACCAGTTTTCTTTTTAGTACTATCAGGTTACATGAAGGCTCTGTATTTATGTATTCCTTTCAGGATTTTTCAACAAGATCACTTTCAGCTTTGAGAATCAATTTTCTTAGCAGTACTGTGGCTTGCTTACACACTAAACTACACACAATTTTTCACTCATCTATCTGGTCTATGTGTGTTAACTAATTTGTTTTACTGAATTCTGAACACTTTTTAAATGATGCATGTCATTTTAAAAGACATTACAATTTTCTACAATGTGTAGCAAAAGAAACTAACTTAGCATCTAACTTATATTATTACTTTATATCTGAAACATCATCCAATAGTTTTATAGTTGAACTGTCAAATCACCAATCCATTGAACAAACAATGATGAGCTAAATTTCAGTAAATACAATAGAAATTTTGTGATATTTGGTCCATAATTAATTGGTTTTATTTTTCCAAAACCCCAATGCTACTGATCACAATGAAATTGTCAGGAAATTAAATAATGGAGCTAGATTCTATGAGATAATTAGCATAAGGGAAGTCTACGTTTGTGAACACAGACAAAACCTAGCTTTGTAGAACACAATGAATGTTATTGGCATAAATGTTTGACCCCGAGTTTGACAGGGCAGGGGTGAGGGTTCTCGTGGTTCCATTCTTTCTTTGGAATCACGGTGTGAAATGAATGCAGAATGCTCCCATTCTTGCCCTTTCAATTTCTCTTCTCTCCTCTATTAGTCAGCTTATAAAGCTTTCACAACTAGCCCTAAGATCATGGTTGTGTGATAAAGGAGCAATGTTGCCATTGGAAACTTTAGTTTGGCTCATTTACTTTCTGGAAAACACCAAAAAGAAGTAAAAGAGAAATGTACTTTGTAAATGCTTTAAAGAATTACCAAAATTATGAAAACTAATTTAAAAAATAGAATTTGTGGATCAAATGGCCAGCACCTTTCTATACATAATATTATTTCTACTACTGGTATAAAAATGTATATAGAATTCCCCTTTCTTACCATGTAAAAACATCCTAGTTGCATATCTGTTTTTCTGGTGCAGGCAATAAATTCACTTATACACAGGCTGCATGGTAATGTATCTGATGAAGTTATAACTAATACTCGGCCTCTAGTGAAGACAGTCAGAACATGTGCTCCATTTTTGCTGAAATTAGTATAATAAATGGTTAAGGTATATTGAATACTTATGGTATGCTAGGTTTCATTTATAGGTATTACTAATTCTTTTGGTAATCCCAATAAACCTATGAAGCAGGAACAAATTCCATCCCATTTTATGGATGAGAGCATTGAGAGACAAAGAGGTGAAAGTCCTCAGAATTCATATGTGGTCAAACTAGAATTAAAACCAAGCAGTCTGGCTCCAAGGCCCATTATCCCAACCACCATATAAGACATGCCAATATAAACTGTTTTTGAACACGATAGGGACTGTGTAATTGGGTTTTACCTCATTTGTTTCGCAGATAATCTGTCTCTTCTTGGCCAAATCAGTTTATTGTTTTTCCACCTGTTAAGAACATCATTTTCAAAGTATTTCACTGATACCAACACACACATGCATGTATGTATTTTTTTCACATGTAGTTTTTTCTAGAATCCATGCTCATCTCCATTTACATGTTGTTTGGGGTCTTACTTGTAATAACAAATGTATTGCAACTGAAACTCACATAATAAACAAAATGTTGTCTTTATTTTTTCTGTGTTCTCACTTTCTAAGAGGTAAGTGAATCTATATTCCCACTTTGAATTTGCTTTATTTCTCATGTGCTGTAGTTTATAGTCTCCATTTACAAGTTCAAAATTCACAGATGGTTATGTTATCTAAATTCTGTGCTTTAAGAGGAAAAAAAAGTTATGCCAGACACACTGTATCCATCACTCCTCTTGAAGAGTTCATGTAACTTTTTTAATATCATAAAGAGGGAAATAAGTTCCTATGCAAAGAGAATAAAACAGTACAGGTGGAGAGAAAGAAATAATAATCAATTCTAGTTCAATCAAAAGTACCTTGAAAAACAAAGAAAATAATAATCATTTAGTGAAGGTAACTCCATTCCGCCTTATGGTAACTTTTCAGTTTATTATATTTCTTGTTAGAACTAAGAGGAGAGTGAGAACATGATTTTCAAAGCCTTTTGCTCTTCAGAACAGGTATTCAATAACAATTAAATATCATGCCTTCTCACCACAGTGGGGGTAATATGAGGCCTCTGTTTTAATAAAGTGCATACATAATTAAAGAAAATTAAAATAAATTAAATTTTATATTTTGGTGGATATTTGATGACTATCTTAATGTAATATTGTCATATACGCTGCCCTCCATTAATTCCCCACCACGCTGATTGTCACAGTTATACAAAACCTAAAAAGAAGAATAAAGAAATCCTGTCTCATTTTGTTTATTCTTCTGAATCCATCCAAATTTTCATTAAATGCCTCTTGAAGTATCCTGCCACTTATGGTAACAAATTGGGCTTTAGGATCCATTTCCCCTATCTATGTGAAGATCACTTTTGTATCCTAGGTATCTTGCCTAGTGATTCCTAGGATATTAGAATGTGATATGATTTTTAGAAAAAAGCATATCACACTTTTGTAATGCACACCATGCAAAAAAGTGTACTTCCTTTCCATTTTATCTTAGAGACTTTGTTGGTGTTAAAATAACTCATATCAGTTTTTTTTTCACTTTTGCCTTTCTACTATTTGTGTGTGTGTGCTTAGAAGAACAATATTTTTAATCATTTGTATTCATTTTATTTCCAACCGTATGCCAACTAACTTTTTGAAAACCACCTTATTTAGGTTTGTCCTTTTCCTTTCTATTAAAATGATTATGGAAGATATTCATACTTTTAACATTTTACATCTAATTGCAGCTAGCCTGAACAGAGTAATAGTCTCTTAGTTATCTTGTGCCATTTCTATTTCATTCCTTTATACTTTGTGCATAGTTACATGGGCATTTCCAATTGAAAATAAATATTTTAAAAAATTAATTGACAAAACCACATTATTTATTTTTGGCTAAAAATATTTTAACTTGGAATTTTTCTCACACTTAAAATACATTTTCTCTCATATGCATAAGCTATGATAAGGAAAGAGTGGGGGTGATCTCATAAAAATCGAAGGGAGATCAGTGGAGCTAAGGAAGGGGAATGATGGGGAGGAAAGAGATTTGGAAAAAGAAAGAAATTAAATTGATTATGCTAGGTACATATATGAATATACCACAGTGAATTTCACCTTTATTTACATCTCTAAGGCAATTCAAAACCTATAAATAAATAGAAGGAAATCAGTAGAGTAGATAAAAGATAACAGGGAGAGGGAAGAGGAAAAGGAAAAGAGAAGTACTGGGGACTGAAATGAAGTAAATTATACTCCATGCTTTATGATTATGTCAAAATGAACCTCAATATTTTGTATAATTATAATGTGCTAATAAAAATTAAAATATACATACAAAATTTGGAGTTTGTGAGTTCTAATAATAGTCACATATATCTAAAAAGAAAAAAATACTGAAAAAGATAAATGCAGTTATATGACCATCACTACCATAAAGGTAGAGAATAGTTACATCACTCACCAAAATGACCTTGTGCTATATAACTGAGTCAAGTTCTCCTCCCAACTACTGATCTGTTTTCTATTCCTATAATGTTGCTTTACCAAAATATACGAATTGAATTATACAATACGTAGCCTTCTTAGTGTGGCCTCTTTCATTTTGCATAATACATTTGTGATTCATCCATAATTCTGAGAAAGCCAGTATCTTTTCCCCCTTTAACTGCTGAGTAGTATTACAGTTCATTCATTCACTAATCAACAGGTATGTATGCTGTTTCTAGTTTTGATGATTTTTTAAATGAATTTATTTATTCTAAGTAGGTATATATGACAGCAGAATACATTTTGCTTTATTTTACACATTGTACACAATACATCATACAGAATACATTTGATTCATTGTACGCAAATGCAGCACATCTTTTCATTTCTCTGGTTGTACACCATGTAGCAATGTAGCATTGCACCATATGTGCAGTCATAAATGTAACTAGGGCAATGATGTCAATCTCAATACACCATCTGTCCTGCCCCTATGTTGCCTCCCCTCCCTTCCCTCTCTTTTGTCCAATCAATGTTCCTTTATTCTTCATTCCCCCCTCCTCCATTATGGATCAGCATCCACTTATCAGAGAGAACATTTGGCCTTTGGTTTGGGGGATTGTCTTACATTGCTAACCATGATGTTCTCCAACTCCATGCATTTACCTGAAAATGCCATAATTTTATTTCCCTTATTGCTAAGTAATATTCCATTGTGTATATATATACCACAGTTTCTTTTTTTTTTTTAACTGCAAACATTTGCTAAGAATTTTTTCTTTTTTTTTATTTTATTTTTTATTTATTTATTTATTTATTTTTCTCAAAAGTTGCATTTTAATACATGTTATCAAACATAACAGAAAAAAAAACAAATTTTCAGAAGCTGTACACACTATTCACTGAAAATATTTGTTGAGGCAAATAGAAAAAAAAATTATTACAACCATAAATTTTCTAAATTTGCACAAAATTATAAGCAGATTACATTCTTCATATTAAACATCTTTATATGCATTTTCAATGAACAGTATATATATATATATATATATATTTATATATATTTTTTATCAACCATCTTTACTATACCCATTCCCCTTTCCTGCCCCCCACCTCCCCCACAGTTTCTTTATCCATTCATCTATTAAGGGGCATCTAGGTTGCTTCCACAGTTTAGCAATTGTGAATCGTGCTGCTATAAACATCGAAGTGGCTGCGTTACTGTAGTATGCTGTTTTTAAGTCTTGGATATAGACCAAGGAGTGGGATCGTTGGGTCAAATGGTGGTTCCATTCCAAGTTTTCTAAGGAATCTCCAGACCACTTTCCAGATTGGTAGCACCAATCTGCAGTCCCAGCAGCAATGTATGAGTGTGCCTTTTTCCTCACATCCTCACCAACACTTATTGTTGTTGGTGTTCTTGATAACTGCCATTCTAACTGGAGTGAGATAAAATCTTAGAGTAGTTTTGATTTGCATTTCTCTAATTACTAGAAATGTTGAACATGTTTTCATATATTTGTTGATCAATTGTATTTCTTCTCCTGAGAAGTGTCTGTTCAGCTCCTTGGCCCATTTATTGATTGGGTTGCTTGTTTTTGATGTTAAGTTTTTTGAGTTCTTTATATATCCTGGAGATAAGTGCTCTATCTGACTTGCATGTAGAAAACCTTGCTCCACAAATGTAGGCTCTTTCTTCACCTTATTGATTGTTTCTTCTGCTGAGAAAAAGCTTTTATTGATTCTTGATTTTATTTCTTGCACTTTACGAGTCTTGTTAAGGAAGTTGGGGCCTAATCCAAAGTAATGAAAGGTTGGGCCTACTTTTTCCTCTATTAGGCACAAGGTCTCTGGTCTAATTCCTAGGTCCTTAAACCACCTTGAGTTGAGTTTTGTGCATGGTGAGAGATAGGGGTTTAGTTTCATTTTGTTGCATATGAATTTACAGTTTTCCCAGCACCACTTGCTGAAGAGGCTATCTTTTCTCCAGTGTATGTTTTTGGTGACTTTGTCTAGTATGAGATAATTGTGTTTATGTGGGTTTGTCTCTCTGTCTTCTATTCTGTACCATTGGTCTACATATCTGTTTTGGTGCCAATATCATGCCATTGTTACTATAGCTTTGTAATATAGTTCAAGGTCTGGTATTGTAATACCTCCTGCTTTACTCTTCTTGCTAAGGATTCCTTTGGCTATTCTGGGTCTCTTATTTTTCCAAATAAATTTCATGATTGCTTTTTCTACTATAAGGAATGAAACTGAGATTTTAATTGGAATCATATTGAATCCATATAGTGCTTTGAGTAGTATGGCCATTTTGACAATATTGATTCTCTCTATCCAAGAACATGGGAGTTCTTTCCATTTTCTAAGGTCTTCTTCAATTTCTTTCTTTAGTGTTCTGTAGTTTTTATTGTAGAGATCTTTCATCTCTCTTGTTAGATTGATTTCTAAGTATTATATTTTTTTGAGGCTATTGTCAATGGGGTAGTTTTCTTAATTTCTCTTTCAGAGAATTCATCACTGATGTATAGATATGCATTTGGATTTATGGGTATTGATTTTATATCTTGATACTTTGCTGAATTCATTTATTAATTCTAGAAGTTTTCTGGTAGAATTTTTTGGATCCTCTAAGTATGTCATTATTATATATCAGCAAATAATGATAGTTTGAGTTTTTCTTTTCTTATTTATATCCCTTTAAATTTTTTCACATTTCTAATTGCTCTGGCTAGAATTTCAAGGACTATGTTGAATAGAAGTGGTGAAACAGGACATCCCTGTCCCTGTTTTTAGAGGGAATGCTTCCAATTTGTCTCCATTTAGGATGTTGTTGACTTTGGGTTTAGCATAGATTGCTTTTAAAATGTTCAGGTATGTTCCTACTATCCTTAGTTTTTCTAGTGTTTTGAACATGAATAAGTGCTGTATTTTGTCAAATGCTTTCTCTGCATCAATTGATAATATCATATGATTCTTATCTTTAAGTCTATTGATGTTATGGATTACATTTATTGATTTCCAAATGTTTAACCAAGCTTGCATTCCTGGAATGAACCCCACTTGATGATGGTGCACTAATTTTTAAATATGTTTTTGTATGAAATTTGCCAAAATTTTATTGAGAATTTTTGCATCTATATTCATCAGGGATATTAGTCTGAAATTTTCTTTTTTGATGTGTCTCTGGCTGGTTTTGGTATCAGGGTGATACTTGCCTCGTAGAATGAGTTTGGAAGGGTTCTCTCCTTTTCTATTTCATGAAATAGTTTGAGAAGTATTGGTATTAATTCTCTGTAGTTCTGCAGAATTCGGCTGAGAATATGTCTGGTCCCAGGCCTTTCTTGGCTGGTAGGCTTTTGATGGCATCTTCTATTTTCTTGCTTGAAATTGATCTGTTTAAGTTTGTATGTGCCCCTGGTTCAGTTTGGTTTTATTATATGCCTGTAGAAATTTGTCAGTGTCTTTGAGGTTTTCTATTTTACTGGAGTATACACTCTCAAAATAGTTTCTAATTATCTTTTGTATTTCAAAAGTGTCTGTTATGATATTTCCTTTTTAATCACAAATTTTAGTAATTTGAGTTTTCTCTCTCCTTCTTTTCCTTACGGTGGCTAAGGGTTTGTCAATTTTATTTATTTTTTCAAAGAACTAGCTTTTTGTTTTGTCAATTTTTTTGATTTGTTTCTTTTGTTTCAATTTAATTGATTTCAGCTCCAATTTTAATTATTTCCTGTCTTTTTTCTTTCTTGGTACTGGGGATTGAACTCAGGGGCACTTGACCACTGAGCCACATCCCCAGCCCTGTTTTGTGTTTTATGCAGAGACAGGGTCTCACTGAGTTGCTTAGCGCCCCACCATTGCTGAGGCTGGCTTTGAACTCACACTTCTCCTGTCTCAGCCTCCCTAAGTGCTGGGATTACAGGCTTGCACCACTGCACCTGGCTTGTTCCTCTTTTTCTAGGGCTTTGAGTTGTAATGTCAGCTCATTTACTGGTTGACTTTTTATTCTTTTAATGAATGAGTTTAATTCAATAAATTTTCCTCTCAGTAATGCCTTCATAATGTCTTAGAGATTTTGATATGTTGTATTGAAGTCCTCATTTACCTCTTAGAATTTTTTTTTATCTCTTCCCTGATGTCTTCTGTTATCCATGCCTCATTCAGTAGCATATTATTTCATCTCCAGGTGTTGGAGTACCTTCTATTTTTGAATTTGTCATTGATTTCTAATTTCATTCCATTATGGTCAGATAGAATGCTGGGTAGAATCACTATTTTATTTTTTTGTATTTGCTAAGAGTTGCTTTGTGCATAACATATAATCTATTTTGGGGAAGGATCCATATGCCGTTGAGAAAAATGTGTATTAGCTTGTTGATGGATGGAATATTCTATATATGTCGGTTAAGTCTAAATTATTGATTGTTTTATTGACTTCTATGGTTTCTTTGTTTAGCTTTTGTTTGGAAGATCTGTCCAGTGGTGAGAGAGGTGTGTTAAAGTCACTCAGCATTGTGTGGTCTTAAACAGTAAGAAATGACCTTCATTATCCTTTTTCACTAACACTGGTTTGATGTCCACTTTGTCTGATACAAGGATGGAAACTCCTTCTTGTTTACATGGTCCATGTGAGTGATACAGTTTTTCCCATCCTGTCTCCTTCAGTCTGTGGATGTCTTTTCCTGTGAGATAAGTCTCTTGAAGGCAGCATATTATTGGGTCTTTTTTAAAAAATACAATTTTCCAGTCTATGTCTTAATTGATGAGTTTAGGCCATTGACATTCGGGGTTATTATTGAGACATGGTTTCATTCCCAATAATTTTGGTTTATTTTTGTTTTCTAACTTGACTTAGTTTCTCCTTTGATTGGCCTTTCCTTTAAGTATAGTTCTTCCCTTTGAAGATTTTCATTTCCTTCTGATGGAATAGTTTGCCAAGAATGTTCTGTAATGGAGGCTTTCTTGCTGTAAATTCTTTTAACTTTTGTTTATCATGGAAGTTTTTATTTCATCATCAAATCTGAAGCTTAATTTTTCTGGATATAAGATTCTTGTTTGGCATCCATTTTCTTTCAGAGTTTAGTATATATTCTTCTAGGACCTCCTAGCTTTGAGGATCTAAGTTGAAAAATCTGCTGAGATCTGAATTGGTTTTCCCCTATATGTAATCTGATTTCTCTCTCTTGTGGCCTTTAAAATGCTATCTTTATTCCGTATGCTAGGCATTTTCATTATAATGTGTCTTGGTGTAGATCTATTGTAATTTTGTTCATTTGGTGTTCTGTAAGCCTCTTGTATTTGATTTTTTCAAATCATTCATGTTTGGGAAATTTTCTGATATTATTTCATTGAAGAGATTGTGCATTCCTTTGTTTTTAATCTCTGTGCCTTTCTCTATCCTGATAAACCTTAGATATGGTTTTCTGATGTTATCCCATAATTCTTGGATGTTCCATTCATGATTTCTCACTATCTTTACTGTGTAGTCAACTTTATTTTGAAGATTGTATATTTCGTCTTTGTTGTCTGAGGTTCTGTCTTCCAAGTAATCTAATCTATTGGTAATGCTTTCTATTGAGTTTTTTATTTGGTTTATTATTTCCTTCAAGGATTTTTTTTTAGAATCTCTTTTTCTTGAATATTTTGCTACCTGTATTTGTTCTCTTATCTCTTCGTTGATGTGATCAGTGATTGCCTGTATTTGTTCTAATATCTCTTTGTTGGAGTGATCAATTTTTGCCTGTATTTGCTCACTGAGATCATTCTTTAATTTGCAGATAACTTTAATTTTGTACACTTTGAACTCTTTCTCTAACATTGCATCTACTGCACTGTCAATGGTTTCTATTGTTGTAGCATCTTGGTTTGTTTGGGGCACTTTTCTCCCTTGTTTTTTCATGTTGTTTATGTGCCTTCCTCTCTTGAAGTGCAGTGCAGATCTGAGGTAGTGTAGCTTCTACCCTATAATCTTATAGTGTCCCTTCAGGTGACAAACACCTCACCTTTAAGGGGAATATCAATGTTACAGTACCCAATGTAACAAATATGCAGCCATAAATCAATTAACTTCTATTTTGACATTTATAGTTTTGTCGCTATAAACAGAAATGATGAGTTCAGTTATCTTGTCCCATATACTCAATAGGTTTGCATATGGTTTACCATTTCTAATGTGGGACAGATGGGGGGTGGGTAAACTGTGATATTTATGAGATAGGATGTGGGAATATAGAGGTATTATATTATAGGACTAGCGAAAGGGTAATCAAAAGAAGTTGACTGTTAGCAGGAAGAAAAAAGAGAGGGAGGGTACCCTATGCAAGGCATCCCTTTGCCTCTGCAACAGCATGCTGTCTGTTAGTACACTGAGTGGAGAAACCTCTAGTGCAACCTGGCCCACAGGGACATTGGTGATGGTTTTCCAGATCCTGGTTGTTGTCTCTAGATGGAAACGGCCATGCCTCTAGTTGGTGGTGACAGTAGCATTAAGCCCAAAAGTACTTTGATGTTGGGCCTCCAGGCCTCTGTCAGTGTCCCAAGGTGGAAGCTGCCCCAGCTAAAGATAGCAGAGGCAGCAGCAGATATAACCCAAGATGACAGCAGAAGTGTTCAAGATGGAAGCACCCACTTTCAGAGATGAGGCTGGAAGGATGGGCTGTACAATGGTACTGGGTGGCCTACTTGGTGATGCTGCAATGTGGCCTGCGGTATTGCAATGGGCAGCTGCCTCCTTGCCCTGTCCCACAGTGGACCATGTGGGGAGGTTTATGGTGGTGACTGCAGTGTTGCAAAATGGAGGTGGTTTGGGTAGCTTATAAGAAATACAAGATACAAACTATATAGTTATCATTTCCTGTACTCTTCATTTCTTTTTGTAGATACATTTTTTTTTTGGTATTTTACTTCTGGAAGAAGGATTTTTTTGTTAAAGTTCCTCTTCTGTGAGTCTCCTGGCGATATATTCTTTCAAATTTTGTGTGCCTTCATATTTTGAAATGATAATTCCTATATATAAAATTCTGGATTGATTTTTTTTCTTTATATACTCTAAGCCTGTTACTTATTTTTCCACTTGTACTATTTCCAACAAAAATGCTGACACCTTTGCTTTTATTCCTCCATTCATAATGTATTTTTCTTTCCCTTCTTTATCACTGATTTTGAGCAATTTGATTATGATGTTCCACAACAAAGTTTATTTTTATACTTGGAGTCCCTTGAGATTCCTGGATCTATGGCTTTTGAAAAAAATTGTGGTCAAGTTTTTTTCTATTTTTTTTGTCTTCCTCTACTCTCCTTTAGAGACTCTAATTAAATGTATTTCAAGCAACTTTAAGTTGTTCTACTGTTTACTGCTTCTCTGTTCATTTTTAAAAATTATCCATTTCATTTTGGATACTGCTATGTTCAAGCTCATTAATTGCTATGTTTTAAAACTGAATAAACTGCAATTTCTACCATTTATTCTATCTAATCTAATTTTTCTCTTGCCCATTGTAGTTTCTATGTCTAGAAATTTGATGTACGTCTCTTTCACTCTTTTTAAAAAATATACATATTCTATTCTGCACTTAACATTATGAACATATGAAATACATAGTTTAATGTCAATATCTGTTTGATAATTCTAACATAAATTTTGATAGATTGATTTTTCTTTTTATACTATGTCCTATCTTCCTATTGCTATGCATGCCTGGTAATATTTTATTAGCTGACCAGATATTATCAATTTTAGGTTGTGACATCCGAGATATTTTAAGGTTATTGGGAAATACTTGAACTTTTTCCTCGGATGCAGTTATCTAGAAATAGTTTCTTTCAGGTCTTGCTTTTAAAATTTATTAAAACTGTGGTATTAACAGGGCTCAGTCCAGGGCCAATTAATATTCACCACTAAGATAGGACACTTTATCTATTCAATGGCCTATGAATTTTTTTTTCAAATGTAGGTAATATGGACAGCCTTTTTCTAGCCCTTTTTGAAAGTCAAGTACTGTATCCCTAATCTCTTTAGGTTACTATTTTTTAACCTAAAGTAGTTCTCACCCACCCATGAGTGTGTGTATATGTGTATGTGTGTGATTTATACTCTGATAGTACTGGAAAGGGCACCTCTAAATCTCAGCACTTTGCCTTTGTGTAGCTCTCTGCTGTCTATACTCTTCAGAGTGTTATCAACCATGGACTTTTGAGATTTTTCAGTTCAGAGTCTGCTTACTAATCCTGCATGTTCCTTCCTCCCAGTACCTGGTCTTGGAAATGCTCTCAAGCAATAAGCTGGGACAATTGCTGGGCTCAGCTCACTTGTTCACCATCTCTCTGAGATCACTGTCTTTCACTGACATAAGTTCAGAATCTTATATGATTTTTCTTTCTTTCTTCTTCATTCCTTCTTTCATTGCTTGGTATTTCAGGTGGGAAAAAATTAAGTCCCCATTAATCCATTTTGATTGAAAACAGAAGTTAACTTTGTTTTTTTCAGTATCTTCTCAAACTTAAATAAAAATATTTAAACCCCAAGGACAAAATAAACTGCAGAAAACATAATAGTTCAAAGGGATATTCAACAAATAGTGATTATGGAAAACAGATGAGTAAATGACATCTGATTTAGCTGAGCAGAAGCCAGAGCCTAAGCATTTGCACAGGAAGTGTCCATTTAGAATCCAAAGTATTAGTAGTTGCATAATCTTTGAATGTCTCAGGAACTTTGAGAAATTTTAAAAAATCATCAGACTAATGTTTCATTTCAAGTTAAGTTTCTGGATTAACAAACAGGGGTAGTGGTGGTGGTTCAAAATATCATAAGATCAAACAGGGAGTAAAACTCCTATTTAAGAACTCAGAGTCCCTTCTGAATATCATTCACAAGCCTCTGCCAGAATCAAAACAGAGAGAAGCTGAATTTTCAAACTTTTTTGTTCAGTTCAAACTTTTTTGTTTTGCTGAGGGAAATATATTCTGGATTTAGAGAGACTGGGATCCCAGAGTGAACCTGGGGACCAGGGCAGCTGGTCTGGCAGGAGATCCCAGGAGCCATCAGTTCCAGAGCAGTAGAATCTACATTTGCCTGTGTCTGATGATAGCTGAGCTTGTTCTCCTACCAACTACTCTCAGTTTTAGGGTCCCAAATAGAAGAAATAGATAAAATCCTATAATATATGCAATGACCTCTTGTACCACCACCTTTTTTTTTTAAAACCAGAAATTTGTCTTGAAACAAAGCAACATTCTATAATTCTAGACTATGCCTACAACCATACTAAATGACTTCTGCTCTCTTAATCCTGCAGAAAATTGAATTTATATCTAAATATGTTGAATTAGACAATCTTAGAATTTTTTTACATCAGGAACTGATGGAGGGAAAGCAGGACTGAGTAATGACCTTATAAAGCAAACTGACCTAGGTATTTTTCCCTATTGAGATCCCACGACATTGGCAGTGAGCTTTATAGATCTCAACGAAGAGATAAACTTTCCACTTTAGACCTGTTTTTGATGTAACCCTCAAGTTGTGTCATGTGGTGTTTCCATATTTGTTTATGTCAAAATATTTCTGAATATCCTTTTAATTGTTTTATTAACCCAGTAGTTGTCAGGAACATATTGTTAAACTTCCATCTATTTGCAAATTTTCTGAAATTCCTCTTGTTACTGATTTCTAGTTTCATACAACTTTGGTTGAATAAGATACTTGATATGATTTCAATCTTAAATTTGTTAGGACTTGTTTTGTGACCAAACAATTTATTTGTCCTAGAGAATGTTCCCTGGGCACTTGAGAAGAATAAATATTCTAGTGCTTTTAGTTGGGGTGTTTAGAATATATTTGCTAGATACAGTTTGTCTAAGGTTAAATGTTTCAAAATGTATTTTCTGTCTGGATAATCTAGCACTGAATATCAGGCATAGAAATCCCCTAAATTATTGCATTATATTTTATCTCTCTCTTTGGATTTACTAATATTTGCTTTATATGCATAGGTATTCTGGTGTTCTGTCTATATATTGATAAAATTATATCCAATTGATGATAATGATTATATAATGATACTCAACTCATTTTAGAGTTTTTAACGTGGAGTCTATTTTAACTGATACAATGAGTACTCTTACTGGCTTTTATTTCCAATACATAAATTATAATTTTCCATTCCTTCACTTTGAGTCTATGTGTATCCTTACAGGTAAAATGGTGAGTTTAAAAGAAAGGTGAGTCTAAGAAGAAGGTAAGTCTAAAAAAAATCACAAATAAGCCAGGCGTGTTGGCGCATGCCTGTAATCCCAGCACTTTGGGAGGCTGAGACAGGAGAAACAGGAGTTCAAAGCCAGCCTCAGCAATGGCAAGGCACTAAGTAACTCGATGAAACCCTGTTTCTAAATAAAATACAAAATAGGGCTAGGGATGTGGCTCAGTGGTCGAGTACCCCTGAGTTCAATCCCTAGTACCAAAAAGCAAAAAACAACAAAAAAATGCCACAAATAAACAATTTATTATATATCTCAAGAAACTAAAACCAGCCAAATAAACAGCAACAAAAAAACAAGTGCACAGTTAGAAGGAAATAATAAAGATCAAAGTAGAAATAATTGATTAAGATTAGGAAAAATAATACAAAATATCAACAAAACTATGAGCTGTTCTGTCTTTGAAAAGGTAAACAAAATTGACAGACTTTTATCTAGGCTAAGAAAAAATAATGAAAACAGAAATAAACAATAATAGAAATGCTAAAAGGAGACACATTGAGAAGGACTGAACAAAAGCAAAACAGAGAAATGAGATTACATCAAACCAAAAAGATTTTATACAGCTAAGGAGAGAGGAAAGAGAACATTTATAGAGAGAAAATATTTGCAAACCATACATTTGATAAGGGTTAATATCCAACATAAATGAGATCAAACAATTTAATAGCAAAAAAAAAAAAAAGATTTTCAAACATGGAAAAAATCAGAATAGACAATCCTCAAAATAAGACATACAAGTGACTAACAGCTGTATGAAAAAATGTTCAAAATCAATAATCAGAAAAATGCAAATTAAAATACAACATGATATCATCTCACACATGTTCAAATGGGTTATTATCAAAATGACAAAGGATAAGTCCTGGTGGGTTTGTGGTAAGAAGGGAACTCTTGAATACTCTTGATGGGAATATAGCATATGAAAAACACTATGAAACTTCCTCAAAAAATTAAATATCAAAGCTATCATATGGCCCAGCCATCCTACTAATAAGTATGTATTCAAAGAAAAGAAATTAGTATCTTGAAAAGATATCTACACTTTCATGTTTATTGCAGTACTATTCTCAATAGCTGAGATATGGAGTCAACCTAAGTGTCCATCAACAAATTAATGGATAAAGAAAACATGTAATTATACATGATGGAATACCATTTAACCTTAAAGAAAGGATATCCTATCATTTGGAGCAACATGAATGAACCTGGAGGACATTATTTTAAGTGAAATAAGCCACGCATTGAAAGACACACATAGTACATGATCTCATTTATATGTGTAATCTAAAAGTATTGAACTCATTGAAGTAGAGAGGTGAATGATAGTCACCAGAGGCTTGGATCAGAAGGCAGAATGACTGGGGAGATATTGGTGAAAGAATACAAAACTTCAGTTAGAGAAAAGGAATAAGTTCAAAGGATCTATTGTACACCATGTTGAACATACTAATAACAATGTGTTGCATTCTTGAATATTGACAAAACAGATTTTTTAAACATACTTACCATAATAAAATAGTAAATATATGAGGTAATGCATAGTAATTAACTGTAGTTAACTATTTTACAATGCATACATATTTCAAAATAAAATGCTGAATGTGATAAATGTATACAGTTTTGTCCATTAAATTTTAAGACATGAATGGCTAATTTATTTAAGTCAGATCCTATTTAAATAAAAAATCACTTAATCTCATTG
Source organism: Geosciurus inauris (assembly GCA_004024805.1). NCBI lineage: Eukaryota > Metazoa > Chordata > Mammalia > Rodentia > Sciuridae > Geosciurus > Geosciurus inauris. The sequence continues at coordinate 5,247 of PVHX01011346.1, read as the reverse complement.
AAATCTACCTTTAATCCCTTCTCAATTCCATTCACATTGAAAAAAAATGCCTAAAATATTTCTGAGAAATGTTCTAGTGCAAGAGAAAAGCCCATAAAGATAGTTCTTTGGAAGTTTCTCAAGAAAACAGTGGAATCATGATATATTTTTCCAGTGGTGAGGTCCACCACATTAAACATTTTGATGACTCAGTTTTACATATGAAATGATAGTCCACCATCAGTCATCTGAGTTTTCAGGAAGAGAAAAATTCTATTATGGAAAATAGAGACCAAAACAAAGTAGTAAGACAATATAAAAATAAATTTGCAGGAAACAAGGATTCATTAAAAATATAATCTATACTTCAAATAGATAAAATGGAATACTTACCCATAAAATAGAAATAAGATGTTACAAAACACAACAATTTGGAAGGCAAAGGTTTCAGGAAAAAACAGTTGTAAAAATTAAAACTTCCATTCATATCTTACAAGAGGAAATTAAGAATTCTATTAGAAAATAGGAAAAAAGGATTAAAAAATAGAAAAGGAGGAAGAAATGGAAAAAGAGTAAGAATTTCCATCTGAGAGGGCATTATAAATAATGAGTTTAAGATAATGGAGAAAATGCAAAGGAGGAAAATTTCACAAAACAACAAGGCTTATTTTGATCAAATGAGCCAGCAGGGAGTTAGACACAATTAAAAGATTCATACTCAGGTATAGATTCTTCAAATCTCAAAATATCAGGGCAAACAATGCAAATCCTTCAAAGAAGGAAATAGAAATACATACATAGATACAGCCTGCATACAGAGTCCATCCTTATTATTCATGAATTTCATATTTGCAAATTAGTAGTCTAGGTTGAAAAATTTACTTATAATTCCAAATCAATACTTGCAGTTCCTTCCCATCTCTTGTGGACGTACAGATAGAGTAGCATAAAATGTTGCCTGGTGAGTGCGTTTCCAATTGGTTGGAATAAAGTGGTACTGATTTCTTGCTTCTTCAGTTCCACTGGCACAGATTCTTCCTGGAGGGTTCCCAAGTGCCAACTGACTAGGCAAAGCAGAATAGAATCTTTATTCTTAATCAAAGAAAGGAGATGGGAGAGCTGATATTCTAAAGGCACCCTCTCCCCAAGCCCGGCAAGAGCAGTTCCTTTTATCCGGAATAGATGAGAGGCACAGGAAACATGCACAGATTCACACCTTTTTCATCTGGTCCTTTTAGCACACACCACTCCACCGCCATCTTGGGTATTTCTGGTTTGAACTGGTTCTGAGGTTTGGTCTACTAGGTTCCTGTTGAGGGTGCTGGGCTTGGAAAACCAGTAAGGCATGTGTAAAAAAAAGGGGTGGGGCCTTACTAGCCTCTGGGTGACGCTACTGTAAACAAATGTCTTTCTCTTCATGCTCTATTTAGTGCATTAATTTCCTCATTTTTATGATTTTAAAATGACTCCCGCTGGTTGCAGTGGTGCAGACCCTGTAATCTCAGCCGCATGGGAGGCTGAGGCAGGAGGATCTGGAGTTCAAAGCCAGCCTTAGCAAAGGCGAATCCCTAAGCCACTCAGTGAGACCAGGTCTCTAAATAAAATACTAAATAGGACTAGGGATGTGGCTCAGTGCTCGAGTGTCCCTGTCCCCCCCTCCCCCAATGCATTAAAAAGAAAAAAGAAAGACAGCCTGCAATACGCCTTATGGAGAAAATACTTGTGTTGAATAAGCCTCTTTAAGTCACATTATAGTGCTTGAAGGAACCCACAGTTTAGGGTGAGTTCAATGTTAATTAATAAATGATATATACGTATTAAGTTTTTAAACACAAACACACATAAATCTAGTTATATATTTATGGGTTGGAGAAAATGTAACTCTTTGTTTTATGGTACATAGGCTTGGGAGGTTTCCTTACATAAATAACCAGAACTATATGTAAATAAAAGAAATAGGACATAGGCTGTATATATACATTTGTCAGTAGATCAAACTACGTATCTAAAATTGTGGCATTTTCAGGATATCCCATGTGGCATTCAACAAGCAAACTGTAGAAAGGTTGGCCATCTTAAATCTACAAACATCTTGGAATAGTACAGTAATGAAGGATATTCAAACTGGAGCAGTGAGATAGGCATTTGGGGGTCAAGCTGTCCTTGCAAAACATTTGATAATGGACTTTAGCCCTCTCATATACTTTGAACTTAACATACTTTTGAAATTAGTTTGTGACAATCATCTACTTATTTCCTTAAAATCATAAACATTTTATTTCCTAGATTCAGTATTGCATTTTATTAGATGAAATTTACCAAATAAGATACTATTTTACTTTTCCCTACAAATAGGCACAAAACCAAAACCATGTTTGAACTTTTGTATTTCTTGATCAAAATAATTTTCTTATCATTTTATTTAAATACTTGCATAAATCATTGAGGAGGTAGATATTCTGAAATAAGAAGGCATTTGGCTATCTCAAGCTGCGCTGTAGCAAATAAGAACATCGGGTGTCTAAGGCTTTGTTTTCCCCTTACCTTACCTTTCCTATACCAAGTTGTAAACTCTCCAACTGCTTTAAATTTAGCTTTCATTTTACACAATTGCAGTTTGATATCTATGGACTTTTTAAAATCTTTTGAAAAGGTTAAGTTATGCTGGGTGCAGGGGTGCACACCTGTAATCTCAGCAACTTGGGAGGCTGAGACAGGAAGAACACTATTTGAAGGTCGGCCTCAGAAACTTGGCGAGAACCTGCCTCAAAATAAAAAAGATAAAAAGGTCTAGGGATGCAGACTAGTGGTAGAACACCTTTGTGTTCAATCTCCAGTACTGCCACACACACACACACACACACACACACACATTAAATTATGATATTTTATTTTTTCAATTGTTTTTTCTCCCAAACTGTATAAAAAGGAATCCACCAAAGAGTATAGAAGAATTAAGTTCTTTATTCATTTATATCTATGGTGATTATATGTCCTGGTGTGTCCAGTGCAGCCAGAATTTATGCCTGTTTTCCTATAATGTGCATTAATACTTTCCCTTTTCAATCTCTAAAGTGTTTGGGTTAAACAACAGATAACTATGCTTACTCTCATAGAGCAAAGAGGTGCTACATGTGCGTTTTATTTTTTTGCAACTACATGGTCAACAAAAATACAAATGATGAAGAAATAACTAGCCCATGTTTTCCATATAATTGACTGTGTTATAACATCAGTGTGGCCCCTTCTGCTTTTTGGCTTATTTCATATATATATGAATATAAACACATATATATCCAAGTAGTAGTTTATAAATAGGATTTTTATAAAGAAGATAATGTGTAGATAAACACCAACACCTGTCATCAAGTTCTAGTTAATAGAGAGATGGAAGCAATTTTGCATTATGATTTTAATGTTTTATTTTCCTTGAATTGAGTGAATGAAAGCATAATGGAGCAGACAGTTCCAGCTTCATAGATGGTATGACCCAAAATAGACAATACTAGCTAGATTAGGAAATAAGAGCTACACCTACTAATAAAAATCAGAAGACGAAGGTATAATCTAGACCAAGGTATAATCTTCAATGCAGACATTGAAGGTCACCATCACATTTATATAGATAGTTGCAAACCAAAGAGAAAGTGGCAGTGGTAACAATAATGCACTCAATATTAGCATACCTATACTTTGGTCTTGAATGTGTTCTTGAGCCTATTCAAGAAAATACTTTTCCTTTCATTAACTTCAAAACAAAGCATAGTTTGGAAAAAGTATCCTGAATCCTTATAAACCTAGACTAAAACATGGTATTCTAAATATATGCTAGGTAACAGGTAATTATGAATTCTCAAAATTTTGTTCAGCAAAGACGTTTTGTAATAATCAATACTCACTTATATCTTTGTAGTAAATAATATATTCATTGTAAAAAACACCTGTTGTATTTTAACTGGAAATTTTTCTGACCTAGATTTATAAAACTTTCTACCCAAGATGCTTAGTGATTACTTCCTTAAATAAATAGTTGATAATATGCTTTGGGAATTTAAAATGTTCTCAAGGAAGGATAACAACCTTAGTAATTCATCATTATGCATATAATCCACAATTTTCAATTATCCATGCCACTGGTTTGCTACTTTAGCATGACTAATAAAAAGTTATTATTATTGTTGTTTCTTGTTTTTCTCTACTGAATTACAACTATGAACAATTCACAAAGAAAATGAACGATTCATACCATCTCTAATTACTACTGTCATTGATTTATTTGAAGCTGTTTATACAGAATTACCATACTTTGGTTAATGTTTTAGCTTTGAAATTGAATATGCATAGTATATTTTCAGGACTTGAAATACACCTCTTAGACATCATTGATATTTTTTATTTTGTTAACAGAATCATCTGTGGATAATTGTTTAAGATGCATACTTACTGCATGCGGCAGATACTGTTCACTGGCTATTCCACAGACATGTACACTTTTTATTTTCTGCTTACAGCAGCTAAATTTAAATAGGTGGTGAGCAGAAATTCTATGTCAGCTACATTGTCATTCATATATATGAATCCCAAACCTTGTGGTCAAACTTTAGTCCAGAGATAAGCATGCAACAAACTCTTGGCCAGTGACACAGAAGAAGTCTGTTTTCTGTAGTTCCTTACCTGAAAGTAACAAGGCATATATTCGTGGTAAGAAATTATTTGCCTCTGTTCCTTATTTCTTTTTAGGGAATGCTAGAGGTACAGTTAACATATTGCAATCATACAGCAGAAGTAATTAGGTCAAAAATAAAATACACTAGGATGTTGGAACTTAGAGAAGAAATCTGGACCCTTAGAAACATCACTGACCAGCTGAGGCATATTTCCTGCTTGTTACTAGTACAGCAAATATCCTTTAGTTTTGAGCCATTTTTAGTTGTTTCTCTCTCTGGGGATGGAACCTAAGTCTTAGCACACACTATGTATGCACTCTGTCACTAATCTATAACCAACCCTATTTAGGTGTCTCCTTGTTATTTACTGATGAAAGACTTCTTCATAGATACCGTAACCAAGTTATTTTTTGTGTTTGTTTGGTTTTTTTGGTCTTTTTTTTAAAATTTTTAAATTTTTAAATTTTTTTATTTTTTATTTTTCTCAAAAGTTGCATTTTAATACATGTTATCAAACATAACAGAAAAAAACAAATTTTCAGAAGCTGTACACACTGTTCACTGAAAACATTTGTTGAGGCAAATAGAAAAAAAATTGTTA
>PVHX01011345.1:0-64700 GCA_004024805.1 Geosciurus inauris | reverse complement strand
AAAAAACCTTTTACTCTGAAATTTACATTTAACCTAAAAAAAAAAAAAAAAAACCCTGCTGTTTATCTGGAACTCAATTTTGATTGCAAACCCTGTATTTCTATTTGCTGTAAGTCTGGCAGCCGTACCCAGGGGCATCTGTGGACCAGATGCAGTGCTGACTCCAGAGGCCTTTGTGTGGTTCTGGGTGGGACAGAGGGAGGGACCCACGTGGTGGGGCCTCTGAAGAGTCCCAGCGTGGCAGCTCCACTGGGTGTCCTCTGCCCAGAGCCAGGTCAAATGAAATTCTAGCTCTACTGGGAATGGCGTGCCTGGCAGTAGCCAGGCTGTTTCTTAATTTCAGCTCCAAAATGAACTATATGAATAGTTCAAATAATATTAATCATAAATGAATTTCTAACAATACACACAGTGATGCTCCACAGTAAATAACACTTCTCATGTGGTTCCATATAGCACTCTGAGTTGTTTCTGGTACTTTGAGATGTAAACTAATTCTTCTGCAGCATTGTTGAACAATCACAATCTAGGGCTTCCATTAGGCGTGCAAGCTTTAGAGATGTTGAATGTTGACTGACAGCTGGCGAGCTCACCATTTGCTCATGACCTCCCAGTGCTGTGCTAAGTAAGAGCCAATGTGTTTGAGATCCTGTAGGTTTTTTTCTCCTTTCTTTCTTTTTCTATATTGTTCTGTGTGTGGGAGGCCAATGAAATATGGGTGGCGCCTAATTATTGTTGACATATTTGTCAAGTGATCCTAAGAAGTGTAAACACAGGTTTTGCTTTTATTTGGCAGAGAAATGTGGAGCTCATAGCTTGGCCTCCTTTGCCCTTATCTTTGGGAAGAGGTCTTTTAAAAAGTTGCCCAGATGTTAAAGGTCTCAAGTTAGAAATTTGATCTTTTTTTTTCCCTCTGAAAATTCTGTGGGTATCAGCATTCATTTTCTCCTCTCTCTTCTGTGGTCAGGTGACAGGACTTGATTTGGTACTTCTCTAGGCCTCCACTTTATTGACTTGGTTCTAAAAATAAAGAATTAGCTCCCAGGAATTGTCAGGTTTGGAGTTGTTTTACTTCCTGTTTAGGTACCTGTTAGCTAAACTGCCTGTGTTAGAAAGAACTGACTGACCCTGATAGTATCTATATCCTTAACAGGTTTTTAAACAGAAAAATTTAACAGACACATAGCAATTATGCATATTTGTAAGGTACAGTATAATTTGATACAGATAATAATACAATGTGTCAAGATCATATCCGGGTAAGTAGTATTTCCATCTCCTTGAACATTGATCATTTTGGAACCTTGGAACTCTTCTAGTTCTTTATAAAATGTTTAATGAATTATAAGCTTCGGTCATCCTGCTCATTTTTCCTGTGTTTTTGTACCTGTCATCTGACTTCCCTTGGTCTCCCTACCCTCCACCTTTCCTAACCTCTAGTGACCACCATGCTACTCTCTATTTCTATGAAATCATTTACTTTAGATCCACATAGATGTGAGGACATATGACACTAGTCTTTATGTGTCTGACATATTTCACCTAATATGTCCTCCAGGATTTCTTTATTCTTTTCATGGCTGAATAATATTCTACCATGCACACATCACATTTTCTGTATTTATCTGCTAATAGACATCGTATTTTTAAAAAATTTAAATTTTTTTTTTTTATGGTTTTGTAGTTGCAGATGGATAGCATGCCTTTATTTTATTTGTTCTTTTTTATGTGATGCTAGGGATTGAACTCAGTGCCTCACGCGTGCTAGGTGAGCACTCTGCCACACAGCTACAGCCCCAGCCGCTAGACATCTCATTTGATTCTGTATCTTGGCCGTGGTGACAAGTGGAAGTGCAGCTATCTGTCTGATTTGCTGATTCGTTTCCTTTGGATGTGTGCATGGCAGTGGGAAGCTGGGTCATGTGTGGTACCTTTTAATTCTTTGTCTGATCTCCTCACAGCTACTTTTTTCCCCTCCTGCCAAGGCTTTGCATATTTATTGTTTTTAAACTGCACTCATCCTCTAACTTAAGCTATTTCAGTCTTTGCATTTGGTTTACTTTTCTGTACTATTCAATATATGAGAATGTGTCATTTGAGGCCTTGGCTAGCATGTACCTGGGCCAGGGGTAACCAGAAACTAAAAGAGAATTAAAATGCAGAATTCTTACTTATGGTTTTCAGCTGGGATTGTTTACACTTAAACAATGATTTGCCATTCACTCTCTGTTTGTCCAGAGTGTTATTGTCATGTTAGCTTGCTTTTGACACATAATATTAAGTCTGCACAGCTAATGCACACCTTTTTATGCAGAGAGCAAAGCTTGCTCAGGCTTTTGTTATGAGTGGTGTGTTGTTGTGTTTGGGTTCATTTATCTCTTCCTGGTAGTCCTGCAGTCTACCATGTCACTCTTTGAAACATGATTGGAAACCAGGGCCTGTGGTTGCCAGGTGACTTATAAGGACAGATTTAGAAATGTTTGCCTTACTAGGAAATTGACAGGATAGAGGAATGAAAGAGAAAGATACTAGGAAAGAGAAGGGATGGAGAGAACCCAAAAAAGAGATAACAGTAGGAGAGATAAAGAGAAAGGTAAGGGACAGAGAGTGGAGAGGGCCTGAGACCAACAGAGCAAAAAGCCTGTGTTCATAAATGCCATCAGCAGGTGAGTTCTTCATAACCATAACTTCTCAATCTAAATCAGTGGCATGATGATTTCATGCAATATTTCACTCAGTAAATTCACAACAATGAGAAAAAATGAGCAATCCTTTGGGGTTTGGATTTGTTACTTTGTGTTCTCCATGAATTTTTTTATTAATTAATTTTATTTTTTACACAAATGGAGCACAATTTTTCATTTCTCTGGTTGCACATGATGTAGTCACACCATTTGTGTAATCATACCCATATATGGGGGTAATAATGTCCATCTCATTCCACTATCCCCCCCAAATCTCCTCCTATCCCCTCCTTCCACTCTGCTCAATCCGAAGTTCCTCCATTCTTCCTTTGCCCCCACCTCCCAATTATGGCTCTGCATCTACTTATCAAAGAAAACATTTGGGCTTTGGTTTTGGGAATTGGCTTACTTCACTTAGCATGATATTCTCCAACTCCATCTATTTACTGGTAAATGCAATGATTTCATTAATTTTTAAGGCTGAGTAATATTCCATTTATTCTGTATATATACCACAGTTTCTTTATCAATTCATCTATTGAAGGGCATCTAAGCTGTTTCCACAGTTTAGCTATGGTGAATGAGCTGCTATAAACATTGAGGTAGCTACATCACTGTAGCGTGCTGATTTTAAGTCCTTTAGGTATAGACCGAGGAGTGGGATAGCTGGGTCAAATGGTGGTTCCATTGCATGTTTTCTAAGGAATCTCCATACTGCTTTCCAGATTGGTTGCACCAATTTACAGTCCTACTAGCAATGTAAGAGTGTGCCTTTCCCCCCACATCCTTGCCAGCACTATCAATAAATGGGATGGCTTCAAACTAAAAAGCTTTTTCTTAGCGAAAGAAACAATCAATGAGGTGAAGAGAGAGATTACAGAATGGGAGCAAATTTTTACCACACATACATCAGACAGACCACTAATCTCCAAGATATACAAAGAGCTCAAAAAAGTTAACACCAAAAAAACAAACAACCAGGCTGGGATTGTGGCTTAGTGGTAGAGCGCTTGCCTCGCATGCGTGAGGTACTGGGTTCGATCCTCAGCACCACATAGAAAAATAAATAAAATAAAGATATTGTGTCCATCTACAACTAAAAAAAATATTTAAAAAAATAAAAAAAAATTAAAAAAACAAAAAACCAAAACCAAACAACCCAGTCAATAAATGGGGTAAGGAAATGAGCAGACACTTCACAGAAGAAGATAAACAATTGATCAACAAATATATGAAAAAATGTTCAACATCTCTAGCAATTAGAGAAACGCAAATCAAAACCACTGTAAGATTTCATCTCCATGAAATTTTAATTCCTAAGAATTTTATAAAGCCTTGAAGAGATCAAGGAAAGGAGTGTCATTCAGTGTCCTAGTACAAATGATCAGAAGAGCCCCACTGCATCAAGAAGCCCTTTGTAGAGCAAGCCCCCGACAAAGAAGGGACTTCTGGGGCCTTGCCCAGCTCCTTCCCCACTGCACTTCTCTTGCCAGAGGTGCTCTGCACTGGAATGGTTCCTCCCACGTTGAAAGAGCCAGTCCTGGCCATCTCTCCCCACCTCCATGTTCACTGACATCCTGCTGGTTGATTGCAGGAAGCCATGGTGGGAATATTTACACTATGGAAATTGACAGACTGCAAATCAGGGATCCCTGTCCCTGTTCCCAGAGAGCTGGCTATTAAACATTAAATGTTGACCAACACACCCTTAAGTGCCCCACATTCCCTCTGGTGACCAGTATCGCCATCATTTGTTATTAGACGACCACAATAGGCTGTCTCCATTCCTCACCCAAAATACTGACCTGTAGGATACACACTCTAGGGAATGTCTTGTTTTTAATTTCCATCCGTTTTTTGAATCAAAATTTATTTGCTCTGAATTCCAATTCTGTAAAATTTCTATTGTGTACCAGAGGGCCTCCCATTCCCTGATTACAAGACCCTGTGATTGTTTTGAAGTCACAGAATATATTTCCTATGTGCCACATTTGAAAGCCTGGATCTTTTGGAGTAGGACAATTCATAAATTTAATGGGTGGGATGTGAGACCAGTCTTTAGCCCTCAGCTCAGGGTACTGTTGATCAGCTTCCTAATCTGTACTCGCCCAGCCTTGTTGAACACAAACAAAACCACATTAAAAGAGAAAGAGGGCTGGGGTGTAGCTCAGTACTGGAGCACTTGCCTAGCATGTGCAAATGCACAAGAAAGAAACATAGACTTGGGTTGACGAAGATGATACTGGGGTCAGTGAAACATCCCAGGGGAGTTGATACTCTGTTTTCTTTCTAGAATCAGCAGTTCAGTGAAACAAACCTGGTTCAGGGAAGTGACTTCCATGTTGTGGTCCCATCAAGGGGATTAGACTGACTCCAGGTATCAGGAGGTGAAATGGATGTGTATGTGCGTTTGAAATCTTCCTGTGGTAGGTCTGTGTCCTGTGCTTAGATGAGGACCAGTTAATGACAAGGGACTTCTTCTCAAGGACTCTTGTCACTTACTGGTCTCTGAGTGTCTCGCCTCTACAATCCCAGAGCATGCAGGCACTTCTAATACTTAGAAAATCCAGCTGCTGAACAGATGAGAACAAAAAACAAAAATAAAACAACAACAGCAGGAGAAAAGAAAAGGAAAAGGAGAAGTGAAATATGGATTAGAAATTTAAGAGTTAAGGCTCTCAGTGATTAAGAAAACAACCTTACAGTTTTGGTAGAGATCTCCAAAATGTCTGATGGCTTGTCTCAATGAACAGGACTAAACAAGTTTCTAGACGCTTCTTAGTGGCTTGTTAGTTTTTCTTCCAGTTGATTCTCCACTGAGCAGCAGAATTTGACAGGAATGCATTCCACATTGTGATCTAGGCCAAGATCACAAGCAGTTCACCAGACAGGTCTGTGTCCAGTACCCACAGAAGTTATTGGACCCTGACTTGTGTGCCAAGTCTGGACAGGCATGACACTGCATTTGCTATGTGAGTTGTATATTTCATAGCACGTCGTCCAGTTCTCAGTGGCTGCAATAGGATTCTTCATCACTGACAGTATTAACTGTGCATGGCCATGTGTCAATGGCTGTAAGTTTTGCCTGAGGTGATTCCTACCTGCTTGGGTCTGAGTTGAGTGGAGAAGATGAGCAAGGAGAGAAGGAGTGAAGACCCTGGTCTGAGGTCTGATTTACAGGCCTCTTCTGCCTCCATCTGTTTTGGGTGAGCTGTGTGAGCAGGAGCTCTCAGTGCCTGTGTCCCCGCCTCTGTGGCTCGAGGACCACTTGTGCTGCATGTTTTCCAGCTGAAACGCAATAAGAGCAGATTTGTGATGTACAATTTCCTTGATTAACTGAAGAGTACACATGGCTCATTCATACTCACGAAAGCAAGAGTGTCACCAAAACCAAATCTAATTGGCTAAATAAATAACACCAAGGTTGCGTTGCCTGCAGTCTCTCCTTTATTGAATTATTAATGCTGTGTCCCCCTCCAGATCAGCAGCAGCTAATAACTGGTTTTCCTCAGGCAGTCAATATTCTCCAATCAGTTATAAATTGTCCTGTGGACTCACTTTGCTTATATTATTGGCTCCGTTTTCAAAACAGCTTTGGATTCAGGAGCATCATAAAAATTAAGCTATTTTCAGCATTGTATTTTTTGTTCAGTAACAAACAAAAATATACATTTGGTTAGTTTCTTATAGTCTAAACCAGGGCTGATTTGGCCTCAAGAGACATTGGGCAATGCATGGAGGCAGCTTTAGTTGCCACAGCATGTGGGGGTGCATGCTGTTGGTGTGGAGGCCCAGGGTGCTGCTGGATATCCCATAATGGACAGGACAGTTCCCCATAGCAGAGAACTCTCTGGTTTTCTCTGTCAATGAGCTTGTTGAGAAACCAGGCTTAGACAAATTTTAAAGGAGGGAAAGACAGAACATTTATCAATGAGCTTCTTGAATGACTTTTCCATTCATTCTGTCCCTCAGATAGTATTCTCTGAGTACCCATCAGGCTCCTGGCTGTGCTTGTGCTGGTTGTGGAGGTAGCAGGCATCCCAGCCCTTAGCCTTATCTTAGTGAGGAAGTGGGCACCCAGGGCGCTACTCCAGGTGAACGGCTTGTATTCATGGCTCGAGGCGGGAACGCACCAATGACAGGCTGAGTATCCCTCATCCAAAAGGCTTGGGACTAGAAGTATTTCAGGTTTTGGAGGTTTTACAATCTTGGGATATTAATATATGCATAATGAGGTACCTGGGAGATGAATTACACCTTAGACACATAGCCTAAAGATACTTGGATGCAATATTTGTGGGGCACCTGGATTTGAGTGCTCTGTCACCTGAGGTCAGGTATGGAGTTTTCCACTTGAGGTTTCACATTGGCACTCAGAAAGTTTTGTAGCATTTTGGATTTGGAGTTAGGGGTGCTCAACCTACAACTGAAGAGGGATTGTACCTCTTCTAGAGGCTCTCTTGCTTTTGCCAGCAACATCATTTTCATTTTGGGATCACCTTCAAGTGCAGGATAGGTGACGTAGATATTTCTACCCACGGGACATTCCAACAAGGTTGACGTTACCACGGATGAGGAGACTGAGGGTCTGAAAGCATATGCCATGCATCTCTTCCAGTCCCTGTGGTTCTGCCATGTCCTCTGCTCCTGTGCAGCTCAGCTATTTCGAGTGAGCACCAGTGTTGTTCTTATCCCTTGTTTAGAGGTATTAGAGGTAGGTAGAGTGGGGGAGAAGCCGTGATCCTCTGAAAGGTGATAAGGTATAACATACAGAAGCCCGGGGAAGGTCGGGAGTGAGTTGCGCCCAACTGGCTGGGGAAGGCCAGGTGGCTTGGGCTCTGTGTGAGTGGGGACTCTGACCCCACATTGCCTTCTGCTCAGAAGATTGGCAGAGGAACCCCTCCCTCCCTGCCAATCCTGGGACAGAGGTGTTTCCTTGCTTTTATCAAGAAATACAAATGCCGCCATCAGCAGAAGAAGCTGTGCAGCCTCAGTGGTACTTAGTGAAATGCAAGCTCTCAACTATGGTTCACCTGTCAGACTGGCAGAGGTTGGAAATTAAAAAGAAGATGAGAATCAGCAGTGTGTGCAAGGGTTTGTGTGCATACCCAGCCTCGTGTGTTTTAGGTGTCTCTGTCCATACAAGCAGACTCCGCAATTCCAGTCCTTGGGATTCACCCCGTGTTGATCCACCTGACTGTGCAATGGCAAATGTTTATTGCTTTATAAATTCTTAGTAGTGGAATAAAACTCTTAAAGGTTTGCATGTAGGGACCTGTTTAAATGAAGTAAGGAGCCTTTAAAAAGAATGGTTTATTTGGTTTTGCAAACATAGCAGCATATCGATGGCATATTGAGTGACCAAAGCTCCTGGCAGAACCCCATCCACTTAACCTCTCCTGTGTACACATTTCTGGCTATAAATACATGGAGAATCATAAAAGAATATGCTCCAAACTGTTCTCATTACCTGAATCTGAAAAGTGAGTTGGTCTGGAAGGGTAGAAGAGAGATTTTCTGTCACTTTATGTAATCTATACCTTTAAAGATAATTGCCATGTATCACTTTAAAATGGTAAAAACTTTTAGTTGAAAGCTTGTAGGAGCATTCCCCATACCTTCAACCCCTCCCCTCCCTCTTTCCCCACCCTGTGCTGATGGACTGGCCGCCTGACACAGAGCGGTACCCAATTGGCTGTAACCTCGGGGCCATGATTGGTCTGAGGACTGTTCATAAGCTGTTGCACTTCCTGGAATAAATGGGTTCTGTGTCTTGCTCTGGCAGGACAGTATTACCAGCCTCCCGGAGTCTGGGTGAATTGGCTCTTCTACCGACCACTCCATACCTTGTTCCATGGAACCCCACTTTGTCCCCTGAGACCCTAACTCATGGGCAAACCCACACAAGGCAAGATGTAAAACAACAAAAGGTCATTTATTGAGCACTTATTGAGTTGCAGGTGCTGTGCTTGGCACTGATAATTTGGATATGAGTGAGACTTACATGCTCCTATGAGTAGGAAGCCTTTAGCAATTCTTATTGGCCAAATTTATTCCATTTTCTATTTTTTTTTTTTTTTTTGGTACTGGAGATTGAATCCAGGGGCACTCGACCACTGAGCCATATCCCCAGCCCTATTTTGTGTTTTATGTAGAGACAGGGTCTCACTGAGTTGCTTAGTGCCTTGACATTGCTGAGACTGGCTTTGAACTCGCGATTCTCCTGTCTCAGCCTCCCTAAGTGCTGGGATTACAGGCTTGAGCCACCATGCCTGGCTTCCATTTTCTATTTTTGGATTCTTAGTTTATCCTTCCTTCAAGACAATTATGTTAAACTCAGGTCATTTGGCACTGTTTAGATGAATTAGTCCTGCATATTTCTGAAACCAGTTTTTAAAATATTATCAAATGGTAAATAAACATTATTTTAAAATCTGTTCTCCCTGAAATGTGCCCGTTGTGTTTCCTGGTCTGAAATACACTGCAGAATGTGTTCACACAGTACTTACTATGCTGTAGGCAGGGTGACTAAGGACGAATTCCTATCTTTTGAAAGTCCACTTGAGGATCTATAGACAGCAAACAGCTAAATTTAGAGGCACATGGTGGAGATTTTCAGTGTTGTCTGCAATAGCCTCTCTGAGGACATGATAACTCAAAGTAGACAGGAAAAATAAGACAGAATTAAAGGTACAGGAATGGGGATGAGTTCCAGCACATGATGTCCTGGAGATGGAAGGTACCAGTGGCCTGTGGATACCTCAGGTGAGGGTGTGGGGCAGGAGAGGGGGGCAGGGGTCAGACAGCTGGTGGCCCAGTGGAGGAGGGGAAGTCCCATTGCTACCACTGTACAGAGAGGAGGTAGCCATCACTATCCTGATGATGCAGATGGTTCAGAGAAGACAGGAAGCAATCCAGTTCAATCACAGCAAGGCAGGTGAATTCTACAGCCCGTCATGCAGTGTGGGTACTTCCCTTCCAGTTTCTCAGTGAATGGATGAATCTTTAAAACGTGTAGACTCTGGTGAAATACTGGATTTCCTACAATTGAAAACAAGAATGTACTTCTCAGATGTCCCCGGTCTTTTTCAAGTCATATGTGCTTCCTGGTGGGAAGGTGCTGCTGTTCCTTTGATCCGTGTCTGTCCCCACTGATGTCCCTGGTGTCCGGCTCCTCCTGCAGAACCCTGTCCATCTGGTAGGTGTTTTTGTTCAGCCGTGGCTTCAGGCTCAGCCTGGCTCCTCACTCTGTGCGCAGACTTGTCCTCAGCCAGATGTCCTGGGTGGCCCTTCTTGAGACCTCAAGTGCTTTTGGCACATGGCATAACCTGGCCTTTGGGACCTGACTCTGAGGAATGAGCCCTTCTCCTTGAGGTCTTCTTTCTCAGTATCCGAGGGGTTGTTACTGTATCTTCATGCTTCCTGACAAATGATAGTCTGTTGTGTGGATTGCTCTTTAATTCCTATTTGCTGAATGACCTTGGTTTTCACCAGTTCCTTGGATTCCAGGGTATGGCTGAGGGGCTTCTCACCCTGGTGACTCTGCTCTTCTAACTTCCAGCATTGGGACTTCTGCCCTGCTAATCTGGCCCCTTCTACCAGCTCATGAGAGCATGTACTGTCTTAGTCCTTGGATATTGATTCCCCTGGGACCCCTGTGCTAAGGATCCTGTGCTCCTTCTCTGTTGGTTTGTAGGGCTGGGCTTTCTCCAGGAGCCTCAGGCCTGCCCACCTGGGCCATGCACAACCCCTGCCCCAAGCCCCTCTCTGGGGCTTCACTTTCTTCTCCTCCCTGGACCCTTCCCCAGGGCTCTGCCCTCCTTCTTTCTCCCCACCCCCTTTTCTCCCTAGTTAATAGAGGAGCCCTAGATCTTGTTGGAATCTCAGGGTACAATTTTGACACCCGCCTGCCGTCTTTCTTGAGCTGGGCTTCGCCTTGGCAGCTCGCCCTCTGCTGTCTGCCCCTAGAGTCCATGCAGCCCTGGTGTCCCCCTTGCTACCACTAATTTCCAGATTCAGCCAACGAGTTGTATGAATCAGAACTGTACAATTCACCAGTAATAGTGTTACATTCAGTTTTAATTTCAATTTAAAATCATTTACATGACTAAGTGACCTGGTAGTCCTTTCCCTTGCTGACTTTTATCATTCTTGTTCTTATGGAAATAGACAAAAGAGGAAGAAATGAACAAAGTAAAATATGGAGCAAAGAAGTGGACCCCCTTCAGAAAATGATGACTGCTTCTGTACAAATAGCATCAATATTGTGCAGTCAGTAAAAATCCCATTCTTAAAGGATTTCACTTTATATGCCTGGAAATTATTTCATGCAAATCTCATTCAATTGATTTTATACAGATATTGGTGTTTTGTATGTATTGTATGTATGTATATACATTATATATATTTGTAAAAATAATTAGTATAGATAAGAGACAAGAGAGATATGTACCACAATGATGATGATTATCTTGGGTGGTCGGATTATGAATCATTTCTTTTTCCAATATTTTTCTAAATTTTCCATACACACACACACACATACACACATACACAACCTACACAATAATATAAAGTAAACCTTTGAGGGCATTAAGAAAACACCTGGCCATGTGTGGTAATGCAGCTGCAGCTGCTGTAATCCCTGCAGCTCAGTACACTGAGGCAGGAGAACCGCAAGTTCAAAGCCAGCCTCAACATGTTAGCACGACTCTGTCTCAAAATAAAAAGAATGTAAAGGATGGGAATATAGCTCAGTGGTTAAGCACCCCTGGGTTCAAATCCCTGGTGTCCCTCCCCCAATAAAAAAACTCTGGAAGTGAATAGAAATTATCATCATGCAGTTCTCTTGGGCCACTTCCCCATCACCTCCAGCTTTCCTGTCCCTTTTGGGATCTGCTGCTTAACCTCATTGGCTGTTGCTCCAGACTTGGCTGCAGTCTGGCTGCTGAGTGTAGAACCACACCGGAAAGAGGCTGAAAGAGCCTCCACAGAATTGTTGGAACATTCTTGGAACACGAGGCAGGAACTTTTCACCACACACCTCATTCTCACTGGCTGAACTGATTTACAGAGTCACGTAATACTGTCGGGGGATGCCATAAAAGAGGAAAATACCAAAACAAAAAACCTTTCGGAGCGCTGGGTGATGTCTCTTCTATGCCCCGAACTGTCAAGAGGCAGATAGAAGAAAAACAAAAGCAAAAACAAAACCCAGGCACTGCCAAGCTTTTATAGAAGTGGAGGAAGATTCCCCAGGGGAGGGAGGGCTTGAGAAAACATATGACTGGCTGTATGTGTCTTGAGAGACAGAAGCAATGAGTTCATAGCTTTTTAAAAAACATTAAACAGTGTATTGCCCGGGTTTTGGTAGTTCGCGTTATATACCTTCTACTGTAGAGAGCATGAAGTCATTGTACTAAGAGTAACAGGTTGTTACTTTTTCTACTTTTCTCCATTCTTCCTTCAAGCAAAATTGAGAATGAAAACATAGCACAGAGCATTTAATTTTGAGTAAATGAGTTTGCCTGTAACTGTACCATTCAGCTAGATATTTAATGGATCTCGTTAAGGGGATATGGATAGCCTTACTGGTTGAGAAGACTGTAAGCAGTTGATAGCAGTGGTTTTTAGCATCATGAACATGGATCATAGATCTTAGCTCATCATGCATGTTTTGGATATCTTAAACATCTCTCTTGCTTATTTTTCTAATCAAACCTATGACCATTTTACTTTGGCAGCCATCATTTTGAATTTTCCAAAGGATGGTCTTCTTCTAAATCAAGGGTCCCTGTTTTTGCTTCCATGGGTGCTAAAAAATTCTCATTGTTTCTGGTGGCTTCTGGGGAGGTGAGAAGGTACCACACCATTCTTTCCCTAATTGCTTCTGTTGGCCACATAGAGACCTCAGGTGGTGGGACCAACCTCCAGGCAGGGGCACTTCTGTTCTTGGAGCAGCATCTCCTGTTCGGCTTCTCTCCAGGTGCTTAGCTGGGCAGCACTTCAGGTAGACACACAGGTAGGGTCCTGTAGGACCCAAGAAATCAGGTCTGTCCCTTCTAGAGCTTACCACTTGCCATCCTCAGACGCTCGAGTCCCTTTGTGTGGACTTGGGTATGATGTATGGTGGGTGGCAATTGGGTCCTCAGGACTCAAGCCAGATGTGTCCTCACTGAGCCCTAACATTATCCAAGAGGAAAGCTTGGCTGGCATGCAGCTGAACACCTTTTTTATTTTTTTGGTACTGGGGATTGAACTCAGGGGCATTAAACCTCAGCGCCACATCCCCAGCCCTATTTTTGTTTTATGTAGAGACAGGGTCTCACTGAGTTGCTTAGCACCTTGCCATTGCTGGGACTGGCTTTGAACTTACGATTCTCCTGTCTCAGCCTCCCAAAGTGCTGGGGTTACAGGCGTGCGCCACTGTGCCCGGCTTCAGCTGAACAGCCTTTGTTTTCACCTTTCTTTTTCCTCAGCCACCTTACCTGATTGGGAATGTTATCATCATAATTAGTATTATTCATGATTTGGTCAAAAACTAGTATCTTTCCTGCAGATCACCTAGACTGACAGATCACCCCCAATATGTGCATTGGTCCTGATGGATCAGTTATAGTTATAGACAGCTTCCAGATCTCTGTACCTTCAAACCACAGATGTCTTCATTTCTGGTCCACCTGGGGTTGCTAGTGGTGCTCCTTGTCCTGGTGGCAGGTGAGTTCTGGGGCTGCTGTCACCTGGAGCTTGGCTGGTCTGTGATGGAGGAAGAATGTGGTATGTGGTGCTTTGACTCACAAGGCTCTTATCCAGAGGGGGAAGGATCTCTTCCTCTTACCTAACCTTGGCCAGAGAAATCACCTGGCCATGGCCAACTTCAGCGGGGCGAGGGGTAGGAGGAAGACAGCGACCAGCACTCTCCACAACCATGAGGCCTGGACTGGTTTCCTTGTGTTTTGAGTGACAGCGTTTGTCTTGTGTGCTCCTGGAGGCGCTGTGCTGTTGTACCCACCCACCTCACGGGGGAGTTATGTATGCAAGGCTGTACGTCAGCACCAGACCAAGCTGCATCTGGAATCTACTTTTGTGGTTTCCTCTTAGCCATTGCACGATGCTGCTGGATAATGCTCTGAGTCCAATACCTACACTGTGTCTTTGTAACCTTGTTTGAAATAGTGGAATCCCCACGCCCATCCTAGGAGCTGCCATCTCCTGGGGGTCTGCCCCATTTGCCACTGGGGGTACGCCCACGGCATGCGTGGCCTCTTGACTTGCCCTTACTGTTAGATCACGAAGGAGGACCAGTGGCCTGCCCAGAGTCACATTCATCACTAAAAGCCATGTTTGCTGGGCTTGAAGCTTTGTCCCTTGGCAATCTGTGGCTCAGGATTTAGATAAATGCACTCCAGATAACCAGGGTTCTTATACAGCACTTTCAAGAAGGGCCTGTTGGGGCTTCCTGGCAGGATGAAGGTTGCTTTGGATCTAGCATTGAGAACTTTCCCACCTCTGGTAATTTGGAGAGGGTAAGAATTCAGGAACAAGTGTCCTCGTGTCTGCCCTGCTCAGGGTGCCCAGCACTTTCCAAGATTTCCACTCACTTTGTGGTTGGGTGAGGCACACAATCCAGCATTATGGCTGGCATTATGGCATTATGGCATTATTGGCATTATGACATTATGACATTATTGGCATTATGGCTCTGACCTGTAGGATCAATGACCTTGAGCGGGTTAGAGAGTCTGTCTGTGCTCCTTTTTGTCCCATAAGGAATGAGGACTCCTTCCTTGCGAGGGTCTTACTCATGGATGGCTTTAGTGCTTGCTGCTCTGGTTAGAATATAAGTGGTATCTGCCAAAGACCACAGGCCAGAGACTTGGTCCCTATAGTGGCACTATTGGGAGGTATCCTGGAACTTTAGGAGGTGAGCCTAGTGAGATGTCACTGGAGTGTGTCCTAGAAACGAACTGGAGGCCCTGATCCCCTGTCTTTCTCTGTTTCCTGTCTGGTGATGGAAGTGCTCTGCTCCAACAGAGGCTCTCCCATGATGTGCTACTCTCCCCAGAGGCCCTAAGCAATGGGGCCACTTGATCTTGGACTGGAACCTCCAGAAACTTAGGCCAAAATAAACCTTTTCTCTTTATGAGATAATTGCCTCAAGTGTTTTGTAACAGTAATGTAAATAATACTGTTACTTAATGGATGATGGTGGCTTTTGGGGGAAATGTTTGCTTTGACTGCTTCCTGGCAGCACCCCCTACCCCCTGAGCAAACTTTTCATCTTACTAAAGTTCATGCTTCCTTTAAACACTGCATCATGATGTCAAGGGCCCCAGTCACAAATTAGAACCATTGCTGTGGTTAAGTCACCCTACAATATAGGCATCTTACAGGGGTCAGAAAAATTAATTTCTTAAAGCAGGTTAAAGTGGAAATTGATAGAATATTTTGGAGAACAACGTGGCAGGTTGTATGAAAAGCTTTAAATATGTATGAATCCGTTGACTTAGTGATTCATCTTCTAAAAGTTTGTCCTAGGGAACTAATCAGAAAGATTTATGAGGAAGAATGTGTTGGTATTATGATAGCAGAAATTGGAAGTCACCAAAATATCCAGTAGCTAGAGATTGGCTAAGTAAATGGATACCACCATTTGATATATTTTTATGTAACCTTTTAAACCAGAGTTTTGAATAATATTCAAGCATTTAGGCAAAAGTAGAGTAGCTGGAATTTTATATAATGGAAATATATCTACATGCATAAAAATTTATAGGTAGGTCATACTCCCTAGTGTAAACAGAAATCACTTTTTAATCTACTGCGAGGAGACCCTTCACTACTTTCTTTTTACTTTTTTGTAGAATCCAAATTTCTTGCAATATATAAATATTCAGAAAATATTATAATTTATTTAAAGGAGGATACAAACCAAACCAAACAAAAGCCTACTAAGGAAGGTTTAGTACCTGTGCCTAAAGCTTTTTGGTTATCCTAAAAGCCTTGGAATGAGGAGTGGCCGTCAGGGTAGAGCCTGGGGAGGCTGCGCCACCCACCTCTGCTTGGGATTCGTCAGACTCTTGGAGTCCGCGTGCCAGTACTGGAGGCGTCTGCTCGCCATCTCAACCCAGACATTTCTAATGTGGCAAAAAGACTATCATTTACTGTTATTAAAGCTACAGTAAAACACAGCATCTGCTTCTCTAACCAGTTCCATTCTGAATAACCAAAGACCCTTTGCTGACCCCTCCTAGTGGCTTTCGCGGCAGCGCCTGTCAGTGGAGCCGGGCAGCTGCTGATCTGAGTCTGGGTGGTTGCGGGGAATGTGAGTCACACTTGAGCTTCTGCAGCCCCGAGCACAGCTTCTTGTCTCTCTCCATAAAATGGGAATAATCACACTTATTTGCCTATCCAGTGCACTGGGGTGTAGTAAAGATCAGTCAGACTTTGCAAGTCAGAGGACTTTGAAGTTTTAGTGCCCCGCATGGTGTTATTAGTAATAAACCTGTAAAACTTTCATCTGCAGTGTTCCCTTATTTGTAGCATTTAGTAAATTCTTCTAGAGGAGCCATCTTCCTGCAGGCAGGATGCCAGACATGCTGGGCCAGGCGGGCTGAGGCCTGCCCGACCCCTTGGCCCACCCGGCTCCACCTTGAGGCACAGAGCTGCGGCCACCTGCCTCAGCTTGACTTTGGTGTGGAAGCTCCTGGCACATATTGCTCAAATCCTGTCAAGGTAGAAAGCCACCCACGCTCACAGTCCTCCATTCTGGGCCAGGACACAGACACTTTCTCCAGGTATACCCACTTGGACAGCTGTGGATTCCTCTGCGGGGCACGGCCAAGCAGAGCCCTGGAGTCCCCCAGCCAGTGCCCCGAAGCTCCTACCCACAGAGGTGGAGGGCACTGGGAGTCAGGACCTGGGAATAAATAACTGCTTTTGTGGCCTCAGAGGACCCTTGCAACGCATGTTCCTGTTCTTGGCATCCTTTTGCTCCTGAGATAAGAAGGGCTGGATCCTTACCAGTGGGGAGGAATTGATTTGGGGAGTCATTTACAAGCACACCTTTGCCTGTCGTCTCCAGGTGTTCACTAAGACCAACAAACAGCCTCTGCACTGTTACCGAACCTCTCTTTCCCTCACATCTGCCTGCTCTGGTGACAAACTGAAGATGCAGCAATTGGAAAAGGAGTCTTGGGAGTGACTTTGAAGAGTATTTTAGAATTGTTCTTTGGGAGCAGATGCCAATTATTTAATGTTGAGTGGGAAGAGGAAGAATGAGGAAAACCAGCCAAGTACCCAGTGACACCTACGCTAGATCATTAGCTCTGAAATATTAATGATAAACGCCAATAATAATAAGTATAGTAATATAAGAACAGGTTGTATCCATTTAACAACTCTTTGGTAATTGAATTTCCTTGTCTTTGCCTGTAAATACATTTGTCTAGTTTCCCAATGAAGGTATCTCAGAGTCCTTTTAGATTTCTACTCTCAAATCCCTTCCCTAATGCCACCAAGGCCTATCTCCTAGGCACTTCCTATCTTTTATTGTCCTATCAAACACATTGATGGTGTGAGACTTCCTTCCCTCACTGGCCTGGTGGATTCTCTTACTCTTGCCGACTTCATCCTGTTTCCCAAGGATGTCCACACTGGCGCACTTTACCTCTGCACACAGCTGCTTGGGTCCTTGAAACCTGAGCCCCAGGGCCTTTACCCTGGGGACTGTAGTTCTGTGGGTTCCCTTCAGTAGTGCCAAACAGAAATCACAATGGGGGAGGCAGAGGGAAGGGGGATTTTATTCAAGACTACTGCAATAGGGGGAAAGAGAGAGAGCCCTGCAGAAGCAAGAAGACGTCTAGGCACTGGGATGGGCAGTGAAGAAGCCCTGCAGGATGCTGGAGGAGCTGTCCATGCGTCTGTCTGTGTCTGCTGAGGGACATGCATGCTCATCACAGTCTCCTGCTTCCTGGAGCCTAGGGGTTGGGGGGATACTCTCTTCCCAATGGTTGCATTTCAAAGAGTGGTCCCCAGATCCCTGAGCAAAGAGGAACTGGGTGGTGAAACTGGCGAGAGCCTGAGGGAAGGTTCCTGTCTCATAAGGGCAGAGGAAGGATTTACAATTCTAAGTTTTCTCAAGTAAACACTCAAAGAAAAGAGAAGTTAGGAGCCTAGAGTCAGGAAGACACCTGTCTGAAGTGCAGTCAAGCTGAGGGGATGTGAAGACTGTGGTCCACAGAGGCATCCACCTCCTGTGACTCTCCTCTGTATCCCTGCTGGTGCTCCTATAGGAGCCGCTCTGAGCTTCTCCCTGAAGTCTGTCCTCACCTCTCCCTTCAGTGCCAGGCAGTCCTCTTTGCGACTTGGGAAGCTATTCAGATGCCACCTTGTCACTCTAGGCAGTGCCTAATTCTTTCGCCCCAGGACCAGAAACAGTGCAAAGTGAGGGTGTGCCTCCCTGGCAGTGGCCCAATGGCCTGTGGGTCAGCATAATAACGCTATCTGGGTACATGCTGGCGCTGAGAGTTTTTTTTTCTATGAATACGTTGCTCTCAATTATTTCAAGATTAATTCATGGAGTCTCCTTTGAGGAGGTCCTTAAATTTCAGCCCTTGGGAGAGCTACTCTATTTCATATAAAATTCCGATTTTAACCTGAAAGTTAAACAAATTCTCAAATGTTGACAAATAAGCAGAAAGTGTCATAGGAATCGCCTGGTGACCGACCCATTAACACCCAGAGTTGAGGCCCATTTCCACAGGTCCTGATTCGGTGGGTCAGGGGTGGACCCAGGACTAAGCATTTTTGATGTTTCCTTAGTGATTCTCTTGGGAGGCAGAACAAATCAGCCTCATGCCATATAGGCTTACAGCTTGTTATAGATGACACCTACGCTAGATCATCCCCAGATGAGCAACATGTGGAATGTTCTGGGTGGTTCTTAGGAATGTGTGCAACATGGACGCATGACCACCCAGACCATCCCCAGTGGACTGAAGCAGCAACTGTCTATCACAGACTTGCCACCAGCATCCGATTTAAAGGAGACTCAAGTCCTTAGGGCTAGTGATCTTGTCCCATGGCAGGTACTCACTTGTGGACCCTGGTGGCACCTGCTCACATTTTCTCCTGGCCTTTCCTCCAGTTGGCCATGGCTGAGGATGCTGCCAGAGGGCTCTCTTCCGTGCTTTAGGACCCTGCTGTCTCCAGGGAGGCTTTGGAGTGTCCAATGGACTGGGGAAGCCCATTTTAACTCCAGTTTGACTAAAAAGCAAAAGCAAAGCAAAATCTTTTATTTAATTTTTAATTTTTAAAATTTTTTGGTACCAGGGATTAAACTCAGGGGCACTCCACCACTGAGCCCCATCCCCAGCCCTATTTTGTGTTTTATGTAGAGACAGGGTCTCACTGAGTTGCTTAGCACCTCGCCATTGCTGAGGCTGGCTTTGAACTCATGATTCTCTTGTCTCAGCCTCCTAAGTGCTGGGATTACAGGCGTGCGCCACCACGTCCCGGTCAAAACCTTTTATTTTTAAAAAATACATTGACTATGACTTTAAAAAATCTGAAAAATTATCCCAAGTTTTTTAAAAATATGATTGCAAAGGAGTACAGGAGTGGGTTAGACAATTCAAAAAGCACAAAATTGCAGATGAGTGGTCACCCTCCAGAGTGAGCACAGTTAGCAGTTATCTTATATCTCTTTGCAGAAATTTTCTAAGTGCATAGAAACTTTTATTTAAAGATATATTCCCCTTTATAAAAGATGGGATGAGCTTATCTTCTGGTTCCTACTTTTTTAAAATGTGATTTTATCTTGCAGTTAGTGCCAAGGCAGTAAACAGATTTGCCCTATACTTTCTAATGTCTACATTAGAAAATCTGCTTGTCCATGAATCTAACACAACAGTTTTAAATCAGGAAACCTCTTTTCACAGGGGACGTTTGGCAATGTCTAATGATGTTTTTGTTGTGGTAATTCAGGGTGGGGTGGGGCAGGGTGCTCCTACATGTAGAGAATAGAGACAGGGCTGCTGCTTCACATCCTCCAATACACAGGACAGCCTCACAACAGAATTATTGGACCTAAATGTTTGGGGTTATGCTGAGTTGAGAAAACTGCTAGAGCATCACTGATTTTAAAGACTCCAGTGGATTTTGCCTTTAGAGTATATAGTTTACTAATCAGTAACAACAACATCCTTCCAACTCCATAAAATACATGCAACAAAAAGAAATGAGAGGTCCTTCTTTTTCCCCCGATGCCACATGGGTGCACGTTCCTTCCTGGGTTTGACTGTTGCGTCCCTTAGTTTGGAAGAAGGCTGGTGGTCTCAGCATCTGCTAGCAGGACATTAAGCACGCCTTGCCATCTCAGTGCTTGGCTTCTTTGGAAGAGATGAGCTGCCCTGGGACAGGAGAAAGCCGCGTTGGCGGTAGAGGGCTTGTTGGCTTAGAGCACCTGCTAACCCTATAATTTTGCAGCAAAATGAGAGTGTCCATTTTTAGCTCAGAGAGTTGTCTTGTTTTTTTTTTTTTATGGTTTACATTCTGGAAGCTATATTTTTGTAGCAGTTCCAGTATGTTTACTTTATGCGTAGGATAAAAGATCCTTTCTTTATAGACAGATTGCAACTAAGTTTAGAAAAAGACAAAACTTTAGGAAAAACAAAAACTAACTTGCTAGGAAAATAACTCTTAATTGCTAATATTATCCTGACCTCCTACCCCATTGAACCCTTTGGTATTCAGGCTGTGTGTAGGGTTCTGGGTCTTTCCAAATTGAAAGCAACTCCTTCAGTGCAGTTTGTCACATTTAGCACACAAACTGCCCCCCTTAGGTGGTGTCTGGACGTTACTCAGTGCTGGTGTGTTGGAGTCCTTACTTCATGCTGGAGAACCCCTTCTGCTTTATTGACTTGGTCTTTCCCACATCAAACTTTCTTGTTCAAGATGAGTGAAGAGAGTTCCCATTATAAGCACTCAGATCTAAGGCACATCTTTATTTTTCAGGTGATTTTGGGGAAGACTTTCTGAACCCTTGGTCTGGACTTGGGGAAAGGAGGAGCTTCTGGCTCAAGAGCAGAGGAGGTTTGTGGGTTGGGGTGGGTCACCGCAGCCTTTATTTGTTCCTGAAGGCAAGAGCGTGGGTAGCAGTGCAATCGCAGTAGGGTGGAAATGCACAGGCAATGGTGAAAATCCCAGGAGGTGCTGTCTTTTATGGTGTCACGTTCCCAGTGCCGTCTCTGCCCCTGCTTTCCTGATGACAAGTGCTAATTTGGAGAAGTCGCTTCCTAAGCACGCACCATGGTAAATGCCAAGCATTTAGAGAGTGTGCGCGTGTGCATACATGTGTAAGCACACCAAACTATGTAGACTCTACCCACCTTCTGAAATTAAAAGAAGGTGGCTGCCTGCCTCTTTCATCGTGGTTTCTAAAGGACTATATTGACACTGTTCATCCTATGAGTAGTCGTGCAGTTAAGTATCTCTAATCATACAACTAATCTTCCTAAAGACACATTCTTTGGGGAAGGGAGGTAGCAAGGTGTGCTGGAGAGATACTGAGGGTGTTTCATGACCTCTAGTTTAATTCTGCTGTAAAAAACAGGTGCCAGGAGGCCTTTAGTTGGGAACATTGTTTTCCATGACATTCTACTGTGGGAGCGGTAGCTTTACTATTCCACTCTTGGATCCACCATTCTTTGGCAGTAAGAATTGATATTTCAGTTTCTAACTAAAGAATTTACCTCACCTGCTGACTGTTCCTTCTGTATCATTTCCACTTGAACATTGGCCATGGCTTGGATGTTCATTTGCTTTGCTTTAGTTTCTTCTGTATACAGGAATATGAGACTTTTGTTAAGTATGTATTTTCATTGGATTGCTTTATTTGCCATCATTAACAGAAGAATGCATTTCATAAGACAGCAAGTCCTTCTATTCTTATATTCATACAAATTAATGAACATATGAACATTAAAATGAGGAGAACATTTTTCTCTTTCCCCCCGAAAGATGAAGACATGATCAACAGCAATTTGCTTTGAAAGAATACCAAAATTTTCCTACTTGGGCAGCTAATATATTATATTTTATTATGTGCATTTTTAGAATCTTTAAAGTCACATTGAAATAACATATTTAAACATACCAAACATGTTAAAATGAACTCTTAACATACCTCTTGCCTTAAAATATTTAATTAACACATAAAAAGTATACATATAAATGGCACAGAATGGGATATTTCAGCATCTGTACGGAATGTATCATAAATAGGGTAATTGGCATACCTACTTCTTATCTCCTTCAACATTTATCTTTTCATTGTGATTCAAAAATCTTCTATTTACTTAAACATGCTTTTTAGAAAATACTTGAATATCTTGTGGTAGTCATCTTTGTTTCACTGTAACTAAAGTACCTGACATGAACTATTTAGAATAGGAAAAGGTTATTTTGGCTCATGGTCTCAGGCCTTAGTCCATGGTTAACCAGGTTTATTTCTTTGGGTCTAAGGGGTGCAGAACACGCTTGTGGAAGGGCATGTTGCAGAAAGCTGCTCAGCTCATGGCAGCCGGGAAGCAGAGAGAGAGAAGAGGCCAGGGCATGTCCCAGTGACCTAGTTTGTCCAGGTAGTTCCTACCTCCAGCCATCACAGGATTCATTAATACATTGATGAGGTCACAGCCCTTGTGATCTAATCACTGCCTCAAAGCCCCACTTCTGAAGTTTGCTGCATTGGGGAGCAGGCTTCTGACACATGAGCTTTGGGGGACATTCCAGCTACAAATCATAACATACATAGGCTGTTTCTTGTTTTGGGGACACAGTACATTTAATCTGTGTTGAGAGAGATGGTTACATCTTTGATCAAATGTGTTTTGTTTGTTAAAACTGTTTTATTCTGTATAAAAGTTTAAAGTCTACAGTTATGGTGATATTAACATATATTCCTATGAATTCCCTGATAGTTCTCTAACCCTGAATTGCTGATGTGACAATTGAACAACATCTTCTAACACCTGATCACATCACCAGGTTCTTCATTCAGTACTCCTGATGAAACCCAGCTCAAAATCTTCTGCTGAGATTCACAGAAGTGGTTTATAGGAATGTTCAGAATTTTGAGAATAAACTTATCATAGCTAATGTCATTACAGGTCAGTTTAAAAACTGAACTCTCCAGAGTAACTAATGATCAAATGTTGATTTTTGTTTTATCAAATATCGATGTTTTGATCTTATGTTATTTTCTCTTATTTAAGGCTTTGCTGTCTTTGAAGAGTCATGAATAGCTATTTCCAATGTCTGATTTTGTGTTGTGATGAAAAATAATCTTTCTGAAATCAGACATTTAAGATACATTTTGGAGTTTATGATAAAACGATCCAACTGAATAAACTCTTCCATAGACTTTTTGTAAGTGACATTACTTATTTCACTCTATGCTCAGCAGCTGGAGATTTAATGCTCTGTGCCATTGTCTGTTCATTACATCCAACATGGTGAGAAGTGTGTTGGCTTCAGTGGGTGCCTTTTACTTTCTCAGCATTGCTGTGACTGCAGTTGGGTCCCGGCTCAGATGGGCTCTCTGCAAGGCTGCAGTCAAAGACAGCTGAGTGGGGCTGGGTCTCATCCCAGTGAGTGGCTGGGGAAGGATCTGTTTGAAGGTTCACCTGGGCTGTGGGTGGACTCTGCTTCCTTGTGGTTGTGGTACAGAGGGCCTCATTTTCTTGCTGGAGACTTCCATCAGCTCCTGGAAGCTGCCCACAGTTTGTTGTTGTTCTCCAACAGAGCCATTTGCTTCTAAAAGTCAGCCATTGAGAAAGCGACTTGGGCAAGGAAAGTGCTATGATCGTTTGTAATGTAGTCTCATCACCACACATCAGTGCTATCTTTGCTGAATCCTGTCGGTAGAAACAAGTCCAGGTAGAAGGGAGCATGTGCAGCATGTGGGTCTCACGGGTGCCGCCTTGAGACCTGTTTGAAACAGGATCCACCAGAGGCCTTCCCGGAGTCACTTCTAATTTTTAAAGATAACAATGTAATTATGAACAAATTTAAAAAAAAGTAAGATCGGATACTAGGTATCAAGCTTACAGACTGTATGCCATGATATACACTGCCTAATGCCTCTGGTGTTGATAGCAATCTTTCTGTTCCACATTTTTTTGTGAAAATAGTTGAAATCAACAATGGATCTGTTAAGACTAATTGAATCAGTTTTCATCCAACATAGCTCACCTTCTCCTAACGGAAGCTGGAAATCATCTGTGGGGGATTTAACAGACATCACTCTTGATACAAATCGGATCATAAAATGTCCACATCTTTGAGACTCTGCCCAGGAGCCTCTCAGCTTCTGACATCTGCTGTTGGCTGTCATTTGTAACCCAGAGGTTGATGCTGACACATCTTCCTTGGAGTTGGCACTGCTCTTCAGAGCAGTTCAGGTCTTCCCATGCTACGTTTCACAGCAGACTCGGCTTAAAATGGAGACTGCAGAGCCTTTTCTCACCCTGGGCTGGAGCTTCCATGTGTGGCTACATTATGCAGCCCCAGAGCAGTTTGTAACCACCCTCCGTGGCTGGGTGGCCAGTCTTTGTGTGAGCCACCTGCACATGCATGCCGGATCCCATTTGCATGAGTGCCTGCCATTCATATCTGCCTAACAAGTCTATTACTGGTGTGTGTTCATCGTGGGGCAGCTGAACTGAGGGAATGCTTGTCTTAGTTTTAGGGTTACTCTTTACATTATACCAAAACCTCAAGACAGATCCCAAGACTGGACAGACTCTTAGGAGGTCATAGATGTGAAGATTTAGAAGAAAATAGCTGTCACGGGGGGAAAATACCCCCTCTCTCTCTCATCAGCCCTTTGTGCCTGTCCACTTTGTGACATGTAACTGCTTTCCCCATCCTCAAATAGAAGTGCTGATTTCTAGAGAATAAATTTTCTTTCCTTTTGGACTTCATTTCAAAATCTTATCCTGTGACCCTTTTAAAACATATGATCCCCCTCAAAAGATCAAATTGATGTTTTTAATATTTTTTTCTAGAAAATTTGCTAGGAGAAGAAAATATCCCTGATTTGCAGGGACAAAACACAGTTGCAAAAAGCAGGAGATGAAACTCCCAGACGTCTAGATTTTCTAGCCCTGAAATGGGCATAGAAGAATTCAGACCAACTGCTTTAGTTTGGATCTTAAATGTCCCCCAAAGGCCATGTGATAAAGACTTGGCTCCCTGTCCGCAGCACTGTTAGGAGGTGGTAGAAACTTGAGGAAGGGGTCCAGTTGAGGAAGCCCCTAGGGGCATGGCCTTCAAGGGGATATTGGGACCCTCTGTTCCACTCTCTCTGCTTCCCAGCTTCCATGAGGTAAACAGGCCTCCTTGAGCACACTGCCATGATATTCTGCCTCACCACAGGTTCAAAGCAGCTGGCCAGATGACCATGGACTGAATGAGACATGTGAGACAGTGAGCCACAATAAATCTTTCACAATCTTAAGTTGATTATCTCAGGTGTTATGTCACAGTATTGGAAAGCTGACTAGCCCTCTAGTATATCTAATTTTTTATATTAAACAATGAGACTCAGAGAGATAGACAGAGGCACAAGTTCATACAGCAGATAGCTCCAACACTCTGGGCCCTCACCTCTCTGTGCTTGAAACAATTGCCTTTGATAATAACATTGAAAGTTTATTGAGCACCAATTCTGAGCCAGGAATTTGGCGTGTGTACTTTTGATACCTGACATTTACTTTTATCCTGGTTGCTATTATCCCTTTTCTACAGGAGAAGAAACTCAAAAAAGTTAGCAAAGCAAAAAGCAAACCTAGTTCAGGCAGCAGACAGCCCTTGAACTCAGATCATGTGCCTTGCCTCTTTCACTGGGTATCTTTTAAGAAGTCATCTGAAGCAAGTGGGAATGTATTGTAGATTGACTCAGGGCCTTTATGGATGGGTGATTTGTTCCCTTTCTAAGTATCTTGGGGAGTTCTGGGACGCTGTTTGCACATGTACGAATTGAATTTAGAGAAGCAGCAGTTTTTTGTTACAAACAAGGAGACCAGTTATTTCCCAGAAGCTCTGAAATAGGCCCATATTTGGGCTAATTTGCTAGAATGGATTTAGAACATTTGGGGGTCATGGTATTTAAGCTCCAGAAGCTTGCAGTATCCTGGGGGCTTTGAGGAAGGAAGTACTCATGGGGAGATGAAAAGAAGTTTAGCTTCTTTGTAGAACAGTCTGAGCAGGGCAGGGCCCTCTGAAGATCTCTGTTTGACGCTATTCTCTGTAGGTAAGGCAGGCCCTTCTGTTTGTCATTCAAACACTGCTTTGAATGGCATTTTCCAGTAGTTTTAAAAAATGATGTCTGATGAGATCCAGTGCTGCTTGAAGTTTCCCCAGTGCTGCTCCCCCATCCCCTGGAATCACAGTGTTTATTTTGAAAAGCTTTTGTGGTTCCAGCCCTTGCTGTGTTATTGCAGCTGACTGGCTGACTGGGACCTCCTTTTCTCCTGTAGCCCCTGTGTGGTTTGGGGTCCAGCTCGGCTGAGTGAGGACTGGGCTGACGGAGAGGCAGACCAAGACCACAAACACGTCTGCTTTTTGTTAGTGCCCTAAGTCACAGGTGTCCTTCTTTGTGTTCTACCTCTTAAAAAATGCATCTGTTCTGCCTCCCCCATTCGCCTGCCTGTCTACTTTCACCCTGCGTCTGGTGAACAGCAGAGTTTTAAATTTTCTTGTGTTGTTATACTTTTCTCTCTGCTTCCAGTTGCCCCTTCCCCTTCTCTGGCCAGATCCTGGTTCTTACCTGTACCAGGGCCTGACACTTTGTCCAGAGCAGTTGCTGGCAGCCAGTTGCAGAAGACAGGTTACACTTCCCAGGGAGGCAGAACATGATCACCCCATGTAGTTCTGTCCTCTGCTGGGGCTGGGACAGAGCAGACCTCTGGGGAGCCCTGTAGCCAAGAGCTTGCTGCAAGGTGAAGCTGGTGAGTGGAAATTCTATTGGGAACCCAGAACACTTGACTTTAATTAGGATTTACGCTCCTTCTAAGGCCTGCACCCACAGGTCTCCTAGAAGCCAAGAGCAGCAATCCCTGTCACTCAGGGAGACTGGAGTCTGTATGTACTTCCTCCAGATGTCCTCAGGTGCCTCTGATGGCTTTCTCCCTCTTGTGCCCTTGCATTACAGGGCTTAGATGACAGGCCTCCTCCCAGCTCACTCTGGCTTTCTGCAAGGAGGGATCATCTGTGAAGTATCAACCATTTCTCTGCTTTTTGGTTCACATTTTTAGTGGGGCTTAAGCCTTCCTTTCATACTTCTACTAGATCTGTTTATAGCTCTTGGTTAACTTACATACACACATTTCTATCTTAGCATCTGGTATTCCTAGAGATCAAAGAATTTTTAGGGCCACATTTGGCGGAGAAGTCAAATGGAATACTCATTTAAAAAATTCAAAATTTCTGGTTCCAGGATTGCTTCATCCTGGTTTGAAATCCTTTCCTTTTCTTCCTGTTTACAACATACTGCCTCCCAGTCCTGAGGCATTCTTTAGACTACCTAGGAAGCTGCCAGAGCAGTGTGTACAGTGGACTAGTGTGGCATGACTAGTGACGGGCCCACATAGAGCCTTGTCTGATGTCAGCCTGATGAAAATCCTGGTACCTGATTCCTATGTGTAACGTGTGGATTTGTTTTATCACTCTTACAAATATGCTACATTTGGATTTTCTTTATGGAATCTACCAACTTACAGTTTGGTGATCTGATAGAAGCTGCTCTTCCTGAATTTGGAAGAGAGTCTGTGTTCCTTTGGTAGTGGGTTTTCTTTACCTGAGGGCACATGTGAACTACTTCTGTTACTTTTGCTGGCTTTGTTTTGACAATGAACCGTGTAGAAGTGGAGGCAAAAAAGATGCTAAATTGTTTTCGTTGTCATAAAGGTTTAAAAAGAAGCCAATTCTATCCCAAATGGTGATAGTTTTAGTCCCTAAGATTATAATACAGGGGAGACGCGTCTGAAGGAGGGGTTAGAGCAGTCAGGGAACAGTAAAGCAAGGGCTTTGGGTCTGTTTATTCTGTGACATTTATGATCCGCTTTGCTTTTTGTTTTTGTTTTGCTTTCGTAATGTTAAAGATCTCGTTGTGCTAAAAGACACTCAATTCAATTAAGATAAGATGTTCCGGAGCTGGACAAAACAGTACTTGCCATTCTGAAAGGCTTGCCATTTTCTCCTCAAGCACTGTGTCAGGAAAGCCTTTTTCTGCTCAATGCATAACAGATGGGGATATGTCAGAGGGGTCCACCTGTGACCCAAGTTGGTATTTGTAGGTTCAACTTAATAGCTGGGATCATCAGGAACACATTAGCATATGCATAATGACACAATCAGCCCTTTAGTTTGTAATCATCCCTTAAATCCAGGGAGCAAAGATCCTTAGCTGAGAGAAGGTGAGGATCTGGCTCACAGGATATAGCAAGGGCAGGCAGGAGCCCTGTGAGCCTGAAGCCAGCACCTCTTCCTCCAGTGACCTTGTCCACAACCTGCCGTCCCTGAAACTCGTTCATTGCCCAGGTTTTGTTTCACTGCAGGACAAATTCAGAAGGGCCTCCACCTGGTGAGTGCCAGTTAGGCACCCGGGGCTCCCCCAGCCTGCAGTTAGTGAGATGAGTTTGGGCTCCTCCACAGCAAGGGACCTTGGTGGCCTGACCCCTCATCTCCTCTATGGAGTCAGCCATGCTTCTGTGCAAGCTGTGCTCCACTTGCTGGGTCCGGCATCCTCCTTCGACAGCTCTGGGTGTTTTAAGTGGAGCTAGGGAAGCTTGCAGTTCTTCATCTATAGCTCACGTCCTTCAGCAAGCGCTGCCCCTTCTTGTTACCTGCGGTGGAAACTCCACTCGCTGCCAATACTGAATCGGCCACTGCTGAGCTCTTGCTCCTAGGGGAAACGTGGGGCTAGGCTGGTCATGTTTTTGTCGACTGGTGGGTCAATACCCCATTTACGGTGTGTTTGTAAAGGCACTGTACTTCAGGTATGGTGCCCGCTCCTGAACATTGCGTGTATGCCCAGTAGAGCTGTAAGTGACACCTGAGCGCTGCTAACACCCGCTTTTCTTCCATAAGGTCTGTCACAGCCTTGCTGGGCTTGGGGACCCTGGACAGCAAGGCAGCACTGTGCTGGGGGCCTTTTAAATAGAAAGATAAAGAAAAACCAAAAGAAAAGCACAGACGTGCAAAAATGTGGCACTAAATAGATTATGTGGCACTGTTTTACTGAAAGAGGGAGGCAGAGAATTGGACCCTCAGGCCCCCTCTGGGAGCATGCACACCTGTTTATGAAGGACTGGGAGGTGTTGCGGGGAGTATTGATTTTGAGGTGACATATGGATTTCAGCCAGTGGGTGAATTTGGAGATACAGAATTTGTGGATAAGAAGGATCAACTGTATTTTCTTTTCCTTTCTTGAAGCTCAGTTATCACAGGAAAGAAAATTTTCCAGAATTATATGACTCCCTTTGTGCCATGAATCACTTAGGTGTGAAGGAAGTGTTTTGGCTTAGGATGAGGCTGCAGGGTGTTCTGTCAATGACAGCATCTTGGTGACTGTGCAGCACCCACGAGTGGCAGATCCTTACTGTTGAGGCATCCACCCAACTTTCCCCTCTGAAGCAGCTCCCGGGACTTCCTCCTTACCTGGGTTTCGCATGGACCCTTTCAGAGCCTTCATCTGCAAGCCCTGCCTGCTCTTCCAGGGCGTGCTAGCACCCGGTGTTCCATACCTCTTCAGACTCAGAGGAGAACGGTGATTTTTGTAGCTTTTATAATATAGCACGTTCACTAACAAGCTGAGTAAAAACCTGGGGACACACTTAATCAACTTGAAACCACACTTTCAGTTTCTCTTTAAACCACACTTTCAGTTTCTCTTTAAACTTCTAAAAGAAGTTTCCTGTGGTCTGGGCTAAGCAAGGCAGCCTTATTTTGGAAAACCAATGTGACTTTTATTTTAATGTGGCCTTGAACTTCCTTCAGAAGTGCAGTGCCAACCTCTCTGCCTTGGTGGGAGCAATTAGGGGCTGGGCTGAGTAATCTGAGATGAGATGCACTTGGCTTGTGAGATTGTGTCTTCCAGCGCAGTAAGATGCTGGCTTTGAGCTGGAATCCCTCAGCCGCTTCCCCAAGTTGCTGACTTCTGGTGACCAGCAAAGACCGCCTTGGAATTCTTGCACAGCACTAGGCTCTGGGCTGCAAGCTCTCCTTCTCAACCACCTGTCTGTCAAAACAATTGGAACCAAGGAGCCAGGAGCTCCCTCTGGTGACTTCAGCCCGAATGAAGATGTCTCCCAACGTGTGACAATTTCGGCGTGAATGTCCTTGGGGGATAAAGCTCTTGTCATCATGATTTCCCTGTCTTTGCTTTCTTTAAGGGTCTGTGATAGTGTCAGGAGATGTGCAGGTGATGCCGAGCTATAGGGGGACGAATGGGAAATGCAGGTGGAGCAGGCGAAGGAAGCAGGGAGGAAGCCTTGGCTGCTATTCAGGGTTGACCCTGTGATTCCAGATAGAGTAGGCACAGGCCAAGCCTCGCGGTTATTCAGGTTTCCTGCCTGGTTTCTCTTCCCGCCTCTCCTCCCACGTGGTTCACATAGAGCTGTCCTTTTTACCTACTGACCACAACCTGCTAGGCAGATGGACTTTGTCTGCTCAGGCGCATGACCATCGGCCACCTTTGGCCAAGCAAGGAGAGACAGCAGGGAGGTTGGCCTTGCTCCAGGTTCACAGCAGAGGGGAGATAGGAGACCTGGCTATGCCTAACTGTCCCCACTCATTTCAGGATAGTTAGGTTTGATTTGTATCTTTTCAGCTCCTGGTGAAAGACCCCTGTGTCCTCCAAAGTACGAACATAGGAGAGGCCTACTCTGAAGAAGTGGGGGGTGGCTTATCAAGGAATGGCAATAAACACCATAGTACTGCATCCAGTTGTGGTTTGGTGGTTTACCTAAGGGGTTTTTCAGTTAAGCAGCTGTCACCAAAATTTCATGCCACTTTTCTGACTTAAAGTTCTTTTACATGATTTAAAAATGGGACACAACATAGGAGATTATCAGCCACTGCCCCTTTGCAGGCTGAAGTGAGGAAGCGAACAGCCCGCAGGCCAGCACACCGGGTCTCGCCACCTGCTGCCACATGCTCTCAGCTCTCCTTTGAAGGAGGGTTTGTTCCTTTGATTTCCCCTGTGGGGTCTGTGGGGACTGCTGCTCCTAGAGGACTCTGCGCGGTCAGGTGGCTTCTCTGGCGGGATGTGTGAGGAGAGAGGCAGCGTATTGGCACTTGGCTGAGTCCCTAGATGTCTGCTGCTACCAGGGAGGAGCTGGACAGGGAGTGTGATGTGACCAGAGCATCCTAGTTTATGTAGTTTGAGAAAAAAGCCCCAGAGCAAGGACAGCTCTTCAAACTGCTGCTGCCAGACTTCCCTTCTATTTGGCTGTGTTTGTCCTCTTTGCCAGAGTTACCTCAGCCTTTCCTTAAGGCTCCCATTCCATTATTAGGTGTATTACCCTTGTGATGTACAAGTTGAAGTCAAACACAAATGCAACCATTGATTTTGGGGTATCAAAGTAACTATTTTTTTTTGTACCAGAAATTGAACCTGGGGTGCTTAATCACTGAGCCACATCCCCATCCCTTTTTATGTTTTATTTAGCAGCAGGCTCTTTGCTTGGTTTCTCAGGACTTTGTAAGTTGCTGAGGCTGGCTTTGAACTTGTGATCCTCGTACCTCAGCTTCTCAAGCCACTGGGATTACAGATTTGCCCAACCTCACCTGGCCTTAAATGCTTTTATTCTCCCTTTGATAAATCACAACATAACTGTATTTTCCTTTTAGCCAGACCACCTACATATTTTCTAAAGCCACATGTAAAAAAGAAAACTGGACAGTGAGAAGGGGCTCCTTTGAACTTTTCTCTGTGGCTACTTGGGAAAAAGGGGTGGGGGATGGGAGCTGCCTGTCAGACTTGTGCCAACTAAGAGTCAGGCACAGTGACAGTGAGATATGAGCCCAGGAAGCAAAGCTGGAGACTGTCTTCATCCATGACTGCAGAATTTGCACATATGGAAACACTCATCATGCACTAATGTTGTTAATTCAGAAACTGGAGTAAGTTTTACTTAGCAACTGGCCTGATACCAATGAAAATTGTGTTTGTTGAGGAAGTATCCGCGTAAGCATGGGGTTTGCATAGGTCATGTTTATATTACTTAAGGATCTTTTTCTGTTTGCTACTCTTGGCCACCAGGTTGCCCTTGCTCTCTGCATTCATGTGTATGCTGTCTTCCTGGGGACACCTGTGGTCACAGTAGTCCTTAGGGTGATGGGGGCAGCCTCCCCAGGGGAACCTGGAGAAGGACCTCTTACATGTCGCTCAGCTCAGTGGAAGAGAAGATGGAGACCTGGGAGTGTGTGCACTGGGAAGTCTTTGGGGAGCTGGGATTTCTCCCTTGTCTGAATAGTACTGTCAGCCCAGCATGTAGAGAAGGGGGCCTGGACCTGATAAATAGCATCAACAGCGTCTTCTGAGGCTGGAAAACCTTCCATGTGCAGGAACAAGGTTCTTTCTCTGAGCAAAGGTGGGATCCAAGCAAGCCCAGAGCCTCTGCGTCAGGAGCTTGATCTTCCCTTCTCCCCGTGAGGAGGGGTCTGGTGCAGCCAAGGTCTATGGATGCTTACCTGAGCACCTGCTCATGCCCTGCATTGTAGACCTGCATGAGATTTGGGCAATCTTTTGATTCCCTGTAGGTTGATTTTCTCTGTATGCTGGCTGATTCTGATTGATGGCAGAAAGTCAGAGTTAGGTTTGGAGGAATACCCTAGGGCAGCCCTGGTCTGTGAATACTCACACACTCCCAGAGAGGGAAATAGTCTCACATAGGCTTTGCTGAATGTGCTCATTCCCTCAGCCTGGCCTTGGGGACGCCAAGTTCATCAGGTCAGATGCCTGCCCTGGCTGATCAGGCCAACAGGGAACAGTGGAGGTGCCATGTGCTAACAGGCAAGCAGGCCCCAGTGTCACAGACCAAGAACAGTGGCTGTGGCATCATACTGGGGTGCTGGGGATACGTGGCTGTTTGACAGCCAGTAGGAGGGCTGGCAGAACCAATGGCTTCAGGGCAAGGTCAAGCCAATAAGGTGTAATCTAGACAGGAGAGAGAGTTCTGCAGTGAGATTCATCAACAGACTTCACAGGTACCACAGCGAGGGCCCGTGCCCTCGGTGACTGTCAAATCAGAGAACAAAGCAAACCACCTCCAGTGGTCAGCCTATCCTGCTCACCCATGGAGGAGGAGAAGTTTCTTCTTAGAGCTTAGGAAGCATGCACCCAGCCCTGGGCAGGGCGAAGGCTGGGGCTGACTCTGAGCTAGGGTTTGCTATGTGTCCCAGGCCCTCCTAGGCACCCACAATGAGGAAGAATGAAGCTCCATTCGGTAAAATGTGGTCTGTTTCCTACTGGTTTTTTTCCTTTCCATTTAGTTCCTTGGAGTGGGCTTCCATGCATGTGTGCTTGGAGATTATCTCTGACTCCTTTAATAATTGGCGAACTTGGAAGTTTCCTAGGGTTCTTCTTGGGTCTGCTTGTAGGTTTTATATTTTAGATCTGCAGTCTAGTTCAACGAGGTTGGGAGGGGGACAAGTGTACAGGCTTGCCATCAAATCCAACTCCTGAGATTGATACGTGATACATATTTAACTGACACATGGTAATTGTAAGTATTTATTGAAGTATCACAGAGTGATATTTCAATATGTAATGATCAAACTGGGTATTTAACTTATCCAGTACCTCAAAAGTCTATTATTTCTTTGTGTTGGTAACATTCACAAT
This sequence comes from Geosciurus inauris, assembly GCA_004024805.1. Taxonomy (NCBI): domain Eukaryota; kingdom Metazoa; phylum Chordata; class Mammalia; order Rodentia; family Sciuridae; genus Geosciurus; species Geosciurus inauris. Next base: position 31,106 of record PVHX01011345.1, on the reverse strand, counting down.
CTCTCCAGTCCCCTAATGTGCTGTAGAACACTAGAACCCAATCCTCCTAAGTATATGCTGGCACCCACTAACAAACCTCTATGCCCCCTTTACTCTAGGCTCTAATATCCTCTATCCTACTCTCTGTTTCTGTGAGATCAACTTTTTAAGCTGTATGAGAATGTGTGCTGTCTGTCTGTGCCTGGTTTATTTCGCTTAACATAGAGATCTCCATTTCCATCCATGTTTTCATAAAGGACAGGATTCCATTAATTTTTCTTTTGATGGCTGAATAGTATTCCACTGTGTGTATCCAATGCCCTTTCTTTGTCTGTTAGTTGATGAACACTTAGGTTGTTTCCATTTCTCAGTTATCGTAAACCATGCTATAGTAGAAGAGTGCAGATATCTCTTGGATATACTGAGTTCCTTTCTTTGGATCTTTACCCAGTCCTGAGATTGCTGGGTTATAAAGTAGTTCTAGCTGTAGGTTTCTGAGGTGCCTTCTGACTGTTCTATAACAGCAATATCTGGGTTAAAGGCTTTAGGGCACGAGCTGCAGAAGGAAATGACAGGGCAGCTTGACTCACAGGATGGAGAGCCTACTTCCCAGCAGGTTCGCCTCAGGACACACTGACCTTCTGGTTCCATTTAGGGTGCCCACTGTGCCTCGAGTCTCCTTGATGGAGGCTGCAGGGTGGACAGAGTGGCATCATAACTAATCAAAGGCAGCTGACACGGTTGACTTCAAACATGAGGGAAGCTGCGTGGTTTCTTCATCTGGGAGGCAGTTTCAGTACAACTTGTGCTGAAATGGATGACATGACTCACTGCCAAATGTAAAGAAAAGCAGATCTTTTTCTTTCCCCATATGTGTAAACTCTCTAAACACAGCAGCATTTATAGGAAGGTAAGACCATCTGGTCCATTGTGTAGTAGCCTATTTCTTATTTTTATCACTAATTTACATTGAGAGGATGACAAACGAAACAGAATTAGACTTTTGGTCATGCAGGAAACCCAGGAATTCGTGTAGCATCGAGTCCTCCACAGAGCACCAACGTTTAGGTGGAATGACTCATCGCTCTGAGAATCTTGCCTGTCATACTGCAAAAATGAGATGTATTTTCCTTTTTCAGGTATTGGTGCCTACATTTGATGAGATCTAACAGGTCTTTGGGACTGACTTCAGAGGAATTTAAAAGTGAATTTTTACATCTTTTATGAGAAGAGCATTGTGAAATGGCTTCAGAGCATTAGCTTGGTTTAAACCCACACAGTAATATCATAGTGCGTCTCTGTTAGTCAGCCTTGTGATCAAGATACCTGTCAAAAACAAAACAGAGGAGGAAAAATTGACTTTTTCTACTTGGGCTCACAGTTTCAGAGATCTCAGCTCATGGTCAGCCAGCTCCATGGCTCCAGATCTGAGGCAGAGCATCGTGGGGGGTAGGACAGAGCCGAGAACAGCTCAGCTCCTGGCAGCTGGGACACAGACAAAGGGATTGAGGATCCAGGAACCAAGTGTAGTCCAAGGTCATGCCCTCAGTGACCTTCTTCTTTCACCCATGCCCCATCTGTGTACTATTACCACCCCATAATCCATTTAAGCTATTATCCACCAAATGCATTAATCCTCTGAGGTTCCAGCTCTTAGAACTGAATCATCTCTCCTCGGAACATCCCTGCCTTGCCCAATACCTGAGCTCTTTGGGGGACATTAAAGATCCAAATCATAAGCGTCTTCCAAGGTGCAATGCAGTTTGCTTGGCTCAGATCACCACATATCATATAAAACAGTAGCATCAGGGCTTAGCCTTACCAAATAGAGTCACAGAGAACCCACAACTGACGCCAACTCAACACACCCATTAAATTGGCTTGTGTGGGTCTGTGCTATGGTTTTCTTCCCCTTATTGTGTTGAAGAACATTATTGCATTAAGTTGTACTGAGCTTGGAGTAAAAAATGTCTAAAACAGCAACAAACAAATAACAACGACAAAAGAAACCCGCTACCTGTTCTTTTTATAGGGAAATATTTTTCTAAGTGACTTAACTATCGGCCATTTCATTCAAAATTCCTTGTGAATAGCCAGTCCACCTTCTAGAGATAAATAAGCCCCTCTCCTTTATTTCTTGTAGCCCAGACTTTGGTCTGCCTTACCTCAGGTTTATTCTATGGAGATTTTGGTGCCATTGAGTTTCCTCTTCCTACGTAATAATCACAGCACTGATGTGGGAACCCTCCTGGACCTTCTGATTCTGCTTTAATGGAGGCACTTAAGTAACAGTAGTAGTTAAATTGTTATTTTTAGAGTGAAATTTCGATGTTAGGATACACCTTGAATTTAGATCTAGAGTTAAATCTCGAATCTGCTTTGTTAGGCAAGCTACTGCGTACCGCAGGAGTCCTGTAGAATGCATTATTCTCAATAAGTAGCAATTGAGAGACCACCTTTTCAAAGGGCCTCAGACACCCTTCTCTTTCTGGGTACTGAGATGCTAGTCCACAAAGGACGGATCCATTTAGTTGTCAAAATGAAAGCTGAGAGGCCAATTGTCCATGCAAATCAACCACTTACGCAAGCTCTTGGAGACTGCCCTTTGAAAATGTGGCACATGGTGACTGAAATAAGAAAGCGTTCGCTATTCTGAAATCTTGGCGTCCCTAGAGAGTCGACTGTAGAGCTCGTGCATCGTGAGGAGTTGCTTAGCTTTCCACAACTAGTTTGCTGTCGTCATAATAGGAGCCGTTTGCCCCCTCCTTCCTGGCTGGGCTCCCATGCCTCTTCAAAGCTCAGAACACACCTCATTGGCCCACTGGGAGCAATGAACTAGGAAATGTTTTTCTTGTTTTATTTTATTTTCTGCAGCAGTGTACTGGTTCCAGGGTCAGCAATTACTCCCAGCTTTAAGAAATCACCAAAGAATAATCTGCACAAAAACGAAAGGGAAACAATTGGATTGTTTCCTTCTCTAGTATTGTTGGGATCAGTCCATACTCTGAGAAAAAAAATCTTGTTTCTGCTTTCTCTTTTTTTCCTGGGTCTCAGAGGTGTTTACCGTTTCTAAACCACCACATTTCACAGTGACTCCTATCTGATGGAGAGAGCGGTCTTGAGCTGGGCCTGGCTGTGGACGCTCCAGGTAGGAAGCTCATTTCTCTTCCCTGTGCCTCTTGCTCTTGGGATACAACTTCCGGTAGTGCCTGCTGTTTTGTTCAGGGACATAGGGTTTCCCTTGCTGGTCTCATAGTCAAATGTCTGCACCATTAAAAGACCTTAATATGAGGTCATGTGCCCTCACAAGGGGGCTGGCTGTGCATGAGGACCTGGTCACCTTTGGTATGAGTTTCCAGGTGCTCCTGCTTTTGCCTCAAGACATCTGGAGAATCAGTGATGGGAATTCCATCCTCTGATACTTGCCTTTTTGAAAGGCACATGAGATAATTACCAACCAGGTCCTTTCTTAAATTTTCTTGATCAATTATTTCTGGAGAAAATAATGACCTGGCTACGAGTGAGGTAAATTCTGATGCCGTTCCAGAGGATGAACTCTTTGAGGGCACAGGCCTTCCACATCACCATGGTTCTATGCATGTCATTCTTGGCCTCATTCTGTACTGAAAGGGCAAACAATGGGATGCAAAACCATTATGTTATCACAAGTTTCAAGGCTTGATTTTAAATGTTTCCTTGTCCAGTGTCCTTGTTGTATCATGTTTGCGTGACTCCTCTAACTTTCTGCATCCTCCACTGTTTGGACAGATGTGGTTTTTTTTTTTTTTTTTTAAATATTTTTTGTTGTCAATGGACCTTTATTTATTTATTTATTTATTTATGGTGCTGAGAATCGAACCCAGTACCTCACACACGCTAGGCAGGCGCTCTACCACTGAGCCATACTCCAGCCCCACAGATGTGGTTTTTAATGAAAGTACTCTGTCATTCAGATGCTGTTTGTCAGTGTGGATCTTGGCTGGGTACCACACAGTGACCCTATGCTGGCCAGTGATGGGGAAAGAGCAACTTTAAAGAAACGCCCCACCATGGCAAATCCGTCACATCTCTAACTGCTCGCAGCATATAAATATCCCAATGCTAAATAGTGTTCAAAGTTTATATGGTGATCGTGACCAAATCAAGGAATCCTTGTCTTTAAAACAATATTGACTTTTCCATTTGAATCTTGTTGAATCTTGACCCTGTCTTGAGTGTAAAGTGGTCAGCAATCTTACATCCAAGAGATCAAATTGAACACACTCTGTGGACGAGTCTCTGGTACCAGATGGTATTGGCGTAGAGGAGAACATGGGCTGCTGTTCCTTAGAGCATGATGCAGCCACCTCTTGGACACTCTGCTTTCTTCATCATCTCAAGCTTCATGTGCTTTCTGCTTTTCCCTTTTAATTTTTTTTTTTTTTTTGAATCCTGGGGATTGAACCCAGGGCCTTACACATGCCAGCTAAGTGTTTTACCACTGAGCTACACCTCCAGCTCTCAAGCTGTTCTCTGAAATATTGGAATGTTTGCTTAGGAATGTGGAGGCAGCTCCCTTTCACTGGAGCCCAGGCTGCCTGCATCTCCTTAAGACAGATCTAATGGGCAGTGTGGAGACTGAGTTAATAAAATTCTATAGCATTTTAGATTTTAGTTAAATAAGTAGCTGTTCTGATCACCAAAAAAGTAACTAAGATGATATGATGATCATTACTTCCCTTTCCCTATCCTTGTGTATTCCCACAGTGACATCATGTTGTAAGCTTCAAAGGCATAAAATAAATTTTATTTTAAAAGGTAAGCAATGAAAGCATATTTTGTAATGACAACTTCTGTGATGTTTAAAGGGAAAGGCCATAGGATTTTGGAATCTGATTATCTCTGCTAGCTACTTCTGGTCTTAGACTCGTTTCTCTCTTTCCCTCCTGTCCTTCCTTCCCCTTCCCTCTCTCCACTGTCCACTCTGTCACCCCCACGCCATCTCCTCTTTGTCTATTGCCAATCCTTCCCTCTCTTTTCTTGCTGACTGGGGTGTTTTGATGACGGTGTTTTTAGTGTTTCTACGCTAAACATGCACAGTTAGTTTCTCCAAGTGCTGTCTACTCATTTGAGAAAAAGAGGTGATCTCTTGTAGCCCTGGACAGCCAGGTTGGGGACAGCGACAGAAAGGGGGCAGCATGCACAGCCAGAGTGAAGAGCTTTGCTTCACCCAACGCTCCCCTCTGGTGCCAAGTTCTCTGGATGGTCCCTCACACCCAACCAGTGCAACTGGCTAGGGAGCCACCAAAATTCATATCCTTACTCACTCTGAATTTTAATTCCTAGATAGAAATTTGAATCCTAGTTTATGTTATCACAAAATTCCAGGAAATTTGTTCCTCATTTAGTACATTGAGTTTCTAGCCTAATGTTTCTGTACAACTATAGTTTTGCAAAAGTGGATTATGATATGTAGTTCTTTTATTTAAAATATTTAAAAATCTATTTCAGATAGCTAATGTATATCTGGGAAGATGGGGTTATCTATCTATCTATCTATCTATCTATCTATCTATCTATCTATCTACCTACCTACCTACCTATCTATCATCTATCTATCTCCAAAGGAAGTGCTCTTTGGAGCTTCTGGGTTTCAAATGCTGATTTTCAGGCCCCAAACTGCATACCCAGCCATATGTGGATGCCATCTGTGTTTGCAGTGAAGCCTTCGGCCAGGCTCTTGAAATGATGCCTCTGTTCCCTGAGGCTTTCAGTTTCCAAGCCTCAGCTTCCCTTGTGTATTTTTATTTCCATCTACTCACAGCATTCCAGCCCTTTTTTCACACATATTATATCTTGAACTTGATCCTTCCTTTTCCAGTTGGATGTGCCCAAGATTGGCACCAGGACTCACAGACCCTAGAAAAGCTGTTATGTTCATGGTTATGGTTGATCTCAGTTGAAGGACACTGGGACCAGCAATGCAGAGTTGCATAGGGTGGAGCCCAGGAGAAATGGCCTGAGCTTCCAGATGTCCTCTCACAGTCTTTCCTGTGGACAGGGCTTCTTTCCTCTAGGACCATGCAGGTGGAGTACTGGCAACCAGGAAAGTTCACCCAGACCTTGGTGTCCAGGCTGTTATTGGGACCAGGTAGACGTTGTTGATTGCCTGCATGACTGACCTCAGTCTCCAGCTCCTCTAGAGGTTAGACTTATAGAAGATGGCACACAGTCTTAACCAAAGACTATCACTAATATCGACCATCTTTCCTGGCCTACAGTCTACCACCCTCCCCAAAGAAACTAAAAACCCTTATAAGCCATTCCAAGGGCTTGCAGGTTATATCCCAGGAGCTGCTTAGTGCCAGGCCTTACTTCAGGATGTGCACATCTCACGGTGCTGCCAGCTCCTTGCCCCAGTTTCTCTCCTTGTCTTGTCCATCCTCTGCAGACCTGCCATATTGATTCATCCTGACGTTCCACTGGAGCCTCAGTGCTTCTCCCTTACTTTGGATGAATCCCCATCTCTCTCACATTGATGCTCCCTACAATCTGCATGCCATCCACTTTTCCCATCTATCAACTATCTGGAGTGGTTTCTTTGTGCCTTCTGCCCAGTTGGCCATGTGTGGTAGCAGCTGTGTGGGCACTGGGGCACAGTGTCCTGCTTGGTGATGATCCTGAGGTTTCTCAGCGTCTCACTAGGAATCTTTTCTCTGGCTTATATCCTCCTTTTTCTCTGCCGACTTGAGCAGGAGGCCAGCTTTCTGTCTGTGGTTCTCTGTAGTCTTGATCATCTACCTTAGCAGAATGGTTTTGTTTCACCTGTCCCCTTTCTGTCTGTGTTCCTGCAAACTCCCACCTCAGGTGGCTCCAGAGAGGAGTTTCCATCAATCCCCAGTGGTGGTACTGACTCTCATGCTCCGACTCAGCATGCTCTGGCCAAAATGGCACTTTACCTACATCCGATGACTCTCTGGTATTCCTGCCTAATCTGCCACTCGCTTTACCTGTAATGTACCCACTCAAAAATACTTTTGAATATCCTACCCAATCCCTCAAAACCCACTTCACATGTCACTTTTTTCAGGAAATTTTACTTGACTCTTCCACTTGGAAGTCACCTCTCTTCCTGTCAGTGAGTGTCATAGTAGTTACTGTGCTGTGTAACAGAATAATTATAGTTTTTTTGTGTGAACTGGGAGCACAATTGATTCTTGTTCATCTTCTAACAATCACAGACCTGAGGGTGTGTTGTGCGTGGTGGTAGATGGATAACATGATCCTCATCAATGAAACCCCACAGCCACCAGGGCAGCTCCTGCAAGTCGTGAAACTCGTGCCCAGTAGTAGTTCATAGGTTTGCTGACCCTCTGTCTGGTAGGGTTTCTTTCTATCCCTTCACTGGACTTCATGAGGCCAGATGATCTTATCCAGTTTCATTTTATTTCCAGTATAATTTTACTGTTGCAACAAATTCTAAGTTGAGCTCTGGGCCTGAAATGTTAATTTATTTCATGCATCTGTAGGATATAGGCTGCTGCTCCGCTGATCTTTGGTCTCTACAAGAGCATTAAAGCCATACATCTTACCTCATTCTGAGTAGGGTGGGTAGAGGAAGCTTGCATATTTTAACAGAAATGGGTATGCTGATGGATTTTAAATAGTTATAATTGATGTTTAAATATTATTTATGCATTTCCTCTTGGAGACAATTTTAAGAACCTGGAAAGGTGGCTAAGCGGGTAAGACTTCTGGGACAGGTTGATTGTTTGCAAATTGAAGAGCACTGTACTGTTAGCTCCGCACATAGTTCAAGGCATGTCTTTTTCCCCAGAGCAGGCATCTGATTGAGAATTATGATACAGAGAACTTCAGAGGTCATATACCCCAAGGTTAATGCTAAGCTAAAAGAGAAAAGGCAGAAGGTAAATTGAATGGCATCAAATAGAGAAACATACGTTAAAAAAACACAAGGAGTTCCTTATTAAATGTGTAATTAGGTGTCAGCTTTAAAATAATCCATCTTCCAGTTTGGGTGAGCCTCTGGGGTTTTGTAGTTTCTTTACCTTTTGACTTCCTCCTCAGTTTCTAAATGAAATGTCAGTGATCCCTGGTTTATGTGTCAGCATGCTGGTGACCCTAGCGATGGAGGACTGGTAGGCTCTGCTGCCAGACCTGAGGGAACCGTCCCACATTCCTTCAGCTCAGTTCAGACCCCAGGGCTGCACTGTGGTTTCTGCCCTGAGTCAGCCAGTGTGCACACATGTGGGTGTGCCTCGAGGGGGGGCACAGCCTCATCTGGCCAGTGCCAGCGCAGGCAAGGGCTGAAGGTGCCCCTTGTGTGTCCACATTGCCCCTGATGGTAAACTCCCTCGGTCTTTCTTGATATCGACACAGGCATAGCAAGAACCCCTTAGGGTGTCTGCCCCCAACTTCTGCTGGGACCGACTTCCTAGACCTCATCTTCTGAAGGGAGTTGTATCTTCCCTAACCACTGTCACTCAAGGTGGCCTTTCTCAAGGAAGGGGCTGGCTTTTGAACTCTGAAGGTTGGGCTGTCTGGCTGTCCCTGCCTGGATTCAGCAGAGATTTCTCGTCTCAAATATTCACTTTCTTTGCTTCCTAGATTCTTTCAGTGTTCTTTTTGGCCTTGTCTCCTTTGCTGTTTAGGAGAATGGCCCACATTCTGCAAGCTGTCTCAGGTGAATAGCTCATCTGTGACCTTACTGAGGGAGGACAGGAGACCCATCTGCCCTGTTTTTAATTTAATTCTGACAAGTGGGAACTCACAGACATTGCCAGGTATCCATAGCAGGACAGAGCCAAGATCCATGGCTCTGTCCAACTTTATTACTTAAGATTATGATCTAAACAAATACAGGGAAATTTCTTAGTCATAATTGTTGTAAAACAGATTTTAGGGCTCAAGAGGGGAGATTCATGTCTCCAAACATGCTGTTTAATAATGAAGTCCTAAGTAACATACTTTGCTGCCACACCCAAAGGAGTCTGGGTATTGTGAAGAAGAAATTGGCTGCTCTCAGGAAATTTTCCCGGACTGAATATGCTTTCTTACTTGGGAAGAGTTCCCTGACCTCTCTTTTGGCCTCAAAGATTTGCATCTGCACCTTGTCCTTTCCAAAGGATGATGTCACGGATTTTCAAAGACACAACTGGGACCTCAGAGTTGGAGAGGCTGCACCTCTGAGCACACCTGGGCTGCTGGGTGCCTCTGTGGCAGGCCCTACTGATTGTGCTGCCTTGGGTCACCCCCATGCTTCCCGTGAACTCACCCAAGGCACTTTCTGGATGAGGGGAGCCTCATGGAGATGCAGTGAACCTCAGGACCTCCAAGTCAGCGTTCAGCAGATAGAATGTTTCACAAAATTTCAGCTGTAATTCAGGTTATTTTCTGTAGGCTGATGGCCTTTTGATCCTTACTGAAGTGGACCATGCGGGACTTGTTGCTTGGAGGCACAGCCAGAATGTTCTGGAAGGCCTTCCCTCTATTTTCTCTTCATTGTGCTCAGCTGCTCCCTGAGTGTGTGGGTGGGGTGGTGGATATAAGTGTGCTTCTCATGTGCAGCAGACAGAAGCTGCTGACTGAGAGGAGTAGAAAGAAAGACACTGGATGAACATTAATAGAAAATCCTGGGAGTGCAGTGTTGAAGTGGCAGGTGTCTGTCACTGATAATGGGCCTATGTCCTTCGAGGATGATAAATGAGAAGTCCTCATTTCAACTTCTGGCACATGTATCCCTCGGGAGGCTGGAATTGCGATAGTCTTTCCATCCCATTACAATATCAAGATCCTCAGATTTTTATATATTAAATCAAATGAGGAGATCCATTAGGCTTAATTGGGTTTGATAAGGTGAATTGTTTGTATGATTTTAAATTCTTTTTCCTATAAAGTCTCATAATTGTGCACCTGGCAAATTAATATATAAGTAATGTACAAACTAAAATTCAGGCATAGCTTCTTTTATACCTGCTGCCTTTATCTTCTTCTGGCAACACTTTACTTTAGGTAGTATATGTTTCAAAAGATGAAATGAAAGAATCATCATAACACAGGCAGGTTCTTTTGGATATTTCATGAGATTTGTTTTCTTATGATGAATAGCATCAACATGTTTATTTCTCTCTTCTGAAGAAACAAACACATTGGTGCAGTAATAGTGATTTGGGGCACTCATTGATAATCAGCAAGCCGTCCTGTGTCACTCTGTTCTAGGTCTTGCATTGTGCTGGGTTTAAGGGCATTGATGGAACTTTCTAGAATTGATACCCAGTGAATGCAGTCTTTTAAAATGAGCCAACTAATCTTGCTTTCTTCTTCTTTATTGAAGCTTTGGTGTGTGAGAACAGGGCCTGTGTGCCCATATGGCTGTGGAGTTCAGTGTGATTCATGACTGAGGACATACGGTCTCTGCCCTCTCTCTCCTTGGTAAGTAAGATATCTAAATGGGAAGTGACACATCCCAAAGTGTTATAGAGTGAGATGCTTCGATGGCTTATGAGTTTTACTTATCTTCACTGTTAGAAATAGCAGTGAATGAGCAAGCTTTCAGAAAGAGAATTCCTTCTGCATTTTGAAGGAAAAGCAGCTTGGGGCAAGCCCCACTGTGCAGAGACCTTTCAAGGCACTGGTGACTCATGGAGTCTTCTCGTCCTTGATGTGATCGCCTGCCAGGTTGCAGGTTTGTCTCTGCTGCAGTTGCTGCTGTGCTGCGCTCTGGTTTATTTTGTGGTACAGACCATTGTTGCATATCTTAATTCCCTTCTCTGGCAGTGTTTTGCAGTGCCCTGAACCTCCTGGGTAAGGCCCAAAGTCTTCTTCATACTTCAGGGATCTTCCTGATCAGTCCCCCTCATATTGTTCTGATTCCTCTGACCTTGGGCAGTGTAGAGAACAGCCACCCAGGTGACAGTGGTTGACACCCACCCACCAGTCCTATTTATTGAACTTCCAAAGTGGGGCTCAGATAGCCAAGCTCCCAGGGGGCCATTTTAGGCCTTTAGACCCAAGTGTTATCTTCCTTACGATAACACCCAATACCTGTGGCTAGCTTTCGGGGGGACTGAAAGAGAGGGAGGGGTGGGAGAGCATGTGGGGTTAGAGAGGCAAGAGAGGAACAAATGGGGAGAGAAGTGGAGGCTCATTGCATATACTGGTTTTTGAAATGAGTCACCTATTTTACTATCTTGTTTTTCTCCTTAATTGTCATCTCACTGTGGACAGGCTTGTCCTGCTTTCCAGCACATGCAGTGCCTTTATCTGTGCAGTCACTGATTCCCAGCTCTAGGATTCCTGTTTTTGTCTGTATTCCTGTTTTTGTCTGTACTCAAGGTAGCTGCGTGCACCTTAGAATTGGGCCTGGAGGTACAGAGAGGTTCCCAGCTTGTTAGTGGCTTGTGTTTCTCAGCTCTTGTGTTCTTGTACAAGAAGATTTCAAGCAAGACATGGAATGTAGTAAAAGTCTAGCAAAGTTTATGAGAGGAGAAAGGGAAGTGCCCTCAAGAGAGAGGTGAACTGTCAAAAAGAGGAAAGTGACATCATGTCCCCTTTGTGCCCTAGTTTTATTGAAGGGTTTTAGGGACCACCTCTTAACTCCAGACTAACAGCAGGAATGCATCAGACTGTTTAATCCCTGCTGCATGTGATTTTACCTACAGGTGCCCAAGTAGAGCTCATCAGGGTGAGGAGGACTTTACTATTATGATAAGGTTAAAATGATATGGTGAAGATCTAAAGGCAAGTGTCAGTGACTTTATCCTATACCAAATAGTTCTCACTGCAACTTAATTTTACAGATTTATAGTTGGTAGACTTGATTTTAGTTATTTTGGTTTCTGAGTCTTGAACTCTTTGGTCTGTTTAAAGGTCATAAAAGTCCCTTTTCAGGATAACTTGTGTTCATGTTGGCGAGGAGGATCTTACATTCCTTGGCCCTGAGAGAACAGCCCTAAGGATAACAGGTTGTTTGTAGAGGAATGGAACATTCTATTGACTTAAGCCAGAAAGGGGCCAGAATAGCCTTAGGTAAATTGTTTTTTAAAAGAAAGCATGTGGGGGGTCAGCATGGCTGTAGCATCCATCCCCTTAGCTCTTGTCTGTCTGCACCTCATCAGGCTAATGGAGGTCCTGCTAGTTCTACATTCATGGAGGGATGGATAGAGGACTCACGTTTTGTGACTTTCTTCATCCCGCTTAGATTCAGGTTCCTGTGGTGTCTGAACTAGGGCTTATCCCTGCACTTGAGGGCCTCGGTTTCCTCTATGGAGAACTACAACCTGATAGCTGGGGGGAATGGCAGAGACCACATGGAGCTTGCTCTGGCTTGTTTGAGATGTGCAATGTCATACCATAATACAAAGAGTGTTAGTTAATGTAAGTTCTCACTGCGTATGGGCCCTGTGTGGAGTGAGATGTGATCAATTCCCATGACAGCCCTCAGAGGTGATCCCGCTTTACAGAGGAGGACATTGAGTCCCAGAGAAGTGAAGAGAACAGCCCAACTATCAGAGGCAGAGCTGGGACTTGAGTGTAGACTCCTGACCCCAACAGTGCTGCCTCTCAGCTCAGGAATGCTTGTCTAGAGAAGGATGGACATACACTCTTCTTCTTTTTTTCCCCTTACCTGAAATACTCAGACCCTTAAAGAAAAGTGTATACAAAACCAATTTTTCAAACAACAATCTAAGTCAGAAATTGCGAATGTTTTCTCAGAATGTGAAGATGGCACGTCTTTCAGGATCTGCAGGCCACAGGCTCGCTCTCGCATCAAGTCCTCTCTGCCATCATGGCAGAGAGAAGGCGCTGGCAACATGGAAATTCATGAGCATGGCTGTGCTTCCAGAAAATTTTGTTTGCAGAGACAAGTGCAGGCTGGGTGTGGCCTGCAGGCCACAGTTTGTTGAGCCTTAATGTATGCCGTCCTTGAGGTGCTCCAACATCCCATATAGCAACAAATGTGAACATACCATTGGCTAGTAAGTCCTGTACAAAATTTAGCTTGGCAGCTTGGAATTCAGTCATGAACAACTTTTAATGAAGCCTACTGAAACTGCCAACACCTACACCTGGGAATAGGGGCCCATGGGGCTCCTTTGCTTGACATAGTCTGTTTTGTCCCAGTGTGTCTATCTTTCTAGGTACTGGCTCCTAACCAGCTGTGCTCATTAATAATAATGATCATTATTCTCTTGGTGTGTTGTGTTAATGTAGAATGTATAAGTCATTTACGAAATAATTTCAGGGAGCATTTCCCACTTTGGTCTTTGTAAAGTTTTTAAATGGGACATGTTTAGTTTGCACTTTATGCATGTCGCTACTTACACATGTAGAGAAAAAATACCATTATCTTGAACTTTCTGATAATTATATTGAGCAAAATATTCTTGTGTCAAGTTTTGCTCTTTTATTAAGAGCAAAGAAATATATCAGCAAGAGTCGAGTTTGAACATGTTTAAATCCTGAAAAGGCATGGAGATACTCTTGGTCCCATACATCAAATGTGGAGGGTGATATTTTTGTTTTTATATTTTGCTTCTTTCTTTCCTTACAGAAGGAAACTCTTACAACTCAAGGTATATTTGCTTCTCTATTGTACTTTTTGCCATCTAAAAAGATGGGCGAAGAAAAATTAAAAGAGCAATTAATTTGTGTTTTCTTTAAAGAGTTTAAGTAGGGAAGTATTCATTCATTCATTCATTCTTAGACACAAATAACAGAAGCCAGCCCATGGGCCTAATGTAGCAGAACTGTTGGAGATATGCCTTTTCCACAGAACCCATGGTTCCTATGTACTTATTCTATGCATAATGGAAAAGTGCTCTTCACTTTAATAGTAATGATATAAAATAAAATTATGATTAGAAAAGTAATGGAAAGTTATCTATAATATCTTATTAGCTGGAAAAAGCAGAATAATATATTTAATAGAATTCCATTTATCTTAAAAATACACTCACATTTAATCTCTACACATAAGTCCATGTGTGTAATACAGTTTACTAGAATATATATGAATACACACCAAACTTTAAATAGGGATTATCTCTGGAGTTGAAGGGGTTTTCATTTTATCAGCCATGTTCACTATCCAAAATTTTCTGTATTATTATTTTTGGAGTTAAAAATGTGAAGAAAAGTCTAAATGGTTTAGTGAAATGAATATTCTTTATGGAAAATACGCAAAAGGAGGAGAAAAAACTCACCATTAATGTGTCTATGAGATACAGCCACTGCTGGCCTTGAATGTAGCCTTCCAGAGTGTATTCTTTTTTTTTTTTTTTTTTTTTTTTGGTACTGGGGATTGAACTCAGGGGCACTCGACCACTGAGCCACATCCCCAGCCCTATTTTGTGTTTTATGTAGAGACAAGGTCTCACTGAGTCGCTTAGCGCCTCACCATTGCTGAGGCTGGCTTTGAACTCGCGATTCTCCTGTCTCAGCCTCCCTAAGTGCTGGGATTACAGGCTTGAGCCACCGCGCCCGGCTCCAGAGCGTATTCTTGATGTAAGATTCTGTATGCTGGTTTTTTGTCTGTGGTTTTATACAAACTTCCCCGTATTATTGCAAATTGTAAATAAAACTCATTTTAATGCTTACATAATATTCCACAATGCCAAGATGCTGTAATATAGTTTACTACTTCCCTTTGCTGGCAGAGGCATTCAAAGGGAGATAGTCTACACCTTATGTGCTCAGTGGGCTCCAGTCTTACCTTTTAGCTCTTTGTGAGTCAGCGTATCATTTCTCTTGTGAAGCATGGATGTTTGGTGCATAAAGTACATGCTTCATAAATGGAGCAATTATTTCCATAAAGCTTTCTTTTGAGTGAAAGGTATTTCATTGGGTCAGAATAGCTGCAGTTGATTTAGTACTTCAAAACCAAGGCATTTTAATAAATCTGCCAGTTGGTTTTGTAAAAGTGTTATAGATTTACACTGTACTAATGTTACAGAGTTTGTTTGGTTGAAACTTTCTTGTCCCCGAGTACCATTATTAATGTTTTTGTCATTTTGACAGTATTCATTCCTTTTATGTTATTTGTTCTTTACTCATTGTGTTCTTTGGTTGATTTTCTTTTAAAAAGTGATAATTAGCCCTTACTCTGAGAAGGATAGAGAGAGAAAATAAGCATGTGTTGGGATTTGTTTGCCCATATTTTAAGGCTGTTTAGTTGTTGATTCCCAATGTTTTTCTCACAGATTTTAGGATTTGATTTTAAGAACATTAACTCTTGTTATTTTTTTCTTATTTCATTTGCTTATTAACTTTATTCCTCTAAAAGGAGTTTCTTTTAACAATGTTAATTTTTTATTATAATTATTTCAATTAGTGGTTAGAAACTTAAACACTTCCCTATATCTTCTTCTGATCTTATTAAAAATATTCAACATTTTAATGTAGGAACAGTTATTTCAAGGTTGAGATCATGTTTTAAATTCTCATCAGTGGTTTATTCTGCCTCTCTTCCTCCTCACTAACAAAAGTCAATCCCTAATTTTGGTTTAGTGAGGATGTTTAGGGAACCAAAACATTTATACGATTGGGAAGGTCCCAGCTGCACCTCCATCCTACAAGGAGAGACCCAGCAGACAGCCAACCAGAATTCTTTCATGAATTCCTTTATTAGGCCGAGGGTACCTTCTGCATCTTGAGATGTTCTACAACTTTTATCTGTATTTTAACAACTCTATTTAACATTTTTTATTTTAACTTCACCTATTAGGTTGGACCTTATGAAGTTCTCATAATGGTGCTTTGCTAACTTTTGCTGTTTGCCCTTGATGTTCATGTGGAGGACAGAAGACCCAGGGGAGGCTGCCAGAGCTCCGACGAGTAGGTTGAGGAGTTTAGAGCACTAACTAATATTAACTTATGCTGTGCTTGCAAAAATGGCTCTGCAAGTTCATAATTTCCAAAAGATTGAACCCAGATCTCTTTTGCTGAGATACACATTAGCATGGCTATGGACCACAGCTCTCAGTCTCCGCTTTTCTTGGTATTTACATTTCTTGGCTACAAAACAGGGATATTGCGAGGATGTAGATTCAGAAGTGGTAAAGTAGGTAATGATATGTTCAAACCAGACTGAGTTTCTGGAGACAAAGAGATTGAAAATGAAAAACAAAAATTATACTTACAGAGTTTCTGGCATATTTTTTCTGGTGTCATTACCCTAGTAGGAATTTTGTGATGTTGCAATACATTTCTGGGTATATTATTGGTGCAACATATGTTGAATGCTTACACATGCTGAGTGGATGTCTTTTGGGGTAAAGATTTAGCCTGTCATTTTTAATAATGTCAGAAATCTTAAAGCTGTGGACTCGACCCCTTATTATTCTTGCCCTATTGTCTAGTCAGCCTGACAGGACATGGGCATCTCTGCGAGGTGATCTGAAAGGCCCACGCAGACATGATCTTTTTTGTCACATGCATTTCCCTGGATGTTACCCAAGTTCACTGGCAGGAGAAGTGTCTGCTTCCATTACCCTCGTTAGCATGCATTGGAATGTCCATTGTGGAACTTGGGAGCTGTGCCCCCCACCAACTTCTCTTCTCTTTGGGAGTTTGGCCTTTTTCTTCTTTTGTTTAGGTGAGAGCATCTGCCAAGTATACTATCATCCTAAAGGTCACCAGCTTTATGACTACTATAAATATTTGTGAATCACAGATGTGTGGCCATGTCCCGGATCCATTTTCTTTTGTTGGTTCCCTGCTTAAATCAGGCTGGGAATTCGTGTTGTTTATTCTCAGACACCCATTAGAGAGGCAGATGTATATGGGGTTAATTGCTTGGATTTGAAGATTTATATGTGCATGTAAGGCCACTGCCTCCCGTGTAGCTTTTTTGGAAGAATGTTCCTAAGGGCCTAAAAACGACCCTGTGTTTGGATCTTGGGATTTCATGGGACTTGAGGGTTTTCCTGCACTGTCTGCTCACTGGGGTATCGGAGGGTCTCCCAGCTGCAGGCCTGCAGACCCAAGCAGTTCACACTTCATCCACTGCAGCTTTTCATGTGGCATATGCTTGTGTCTTGTTTAGCCTCCCAGGCCACAGAGGATCACAGTCATCTTGCTTCATTTACTTTTGCTTAAAAAACAGACCACTGTTGGTTAAACCAAAGCAGAAAAAGCAAAGATTGGAAAGATGGTCAAGAGATTCTGGGAAGTAAATCCCACTGTACTTTCATGTAACAGACTAAGAACAGCGAGCAGCTCTTATGTTCCACACTGAGGAATGAGGTGGGTGGATCTAGGGCATTCGCCATGGAGCAGATTTGTTGCTTGAGTACACAGATTAAAGTGGCTGCCCTGAGACCACTGAGAACTGTTCCTTCTCCTGCCATCACAACAAATGTCTTTGCTACAGGTGTGATGGGAAGGTGAGATACCTGCCAAGCCAGCCAATCAGAACACCCCATGGTGACCTCTGATTCCTGCCAGCTGGGGCCCATGACCTGAGCTTGGCCAAGCTGCATCCCATTCCTGTGCTCCCATAGTTCATAAGTAATTCTTTCTTTTCTTTCTTGACTGATAGTTTTTCTAAATGGAAGTGGAAACATTTCCCATCTTGAGAAAAAATGGACCCGTGGACCCTCTGACAGCCCCTCGAGCTATAAGCCTCTTCTCTTCTTCTCTGTACAGTAAAGCTCTGTGAAAGACTTGCCTGCCTGTGCTCTCCTCCACTCCTGTCTCTCCATTACCTCTGGAACCGCACTGATCACCCAGCCCTGTTGTCAGGACTCCTTGTCAAGTTACCAATTCCTGCCCTGTTGCTAGACGTGGTGGTTGAGGCTGTCATCCTCGTCCCCAGACTTACCAGTCAGCAGTATCTGTACCATCCGTTCATCTCACCTCCTCGAGTACGTACTTACTTAATTTTTTGGTACCAGGGTCACTTTACCACTGAGCCATATCCCTAGCTCTTTTTCATTTTTATTTATTTTTTTTTAATTTTGAGACAGGGTTTCACTAAGTTGCTGAGGCTGATTTCTAGTTTGTGATCCTCTTGCCTCAGTCTCCCAGGTGGCGGGGATTACAGGTATGTGCCACCACCCCTGGCTCTGTGGAGCACTTTGTCCATCTGATGTTAGGACATTGCATTTCCATGGCCTGACCCTTCCATTCCTGGCCATTCTGTCTTAGCCCCGTTGCTGCTGTCCACCCACTGGAGTCACGAGGGGCTCAGTGCCGGGACACTGTATCTTTCCCACCATCTTCACTATTTAGGAATCTCTCTGGATCTCATATCTTTAGTAGCATCTACACACTGATTAGTCCTGCACGTTCATCTCTGGCCAGGACCTATCTTTTAGGCTCCAAAATTCTATATTTAACTGCCTATTTGGCCTCACAACTTGGATAGCTTATTTATGTTTTCAAAGTAATATGTGCCCAAATACCCCCAAGAATGCATTCCTGTCCTGCTTCAGGTTTACTTAGCCATTACATCTTCTCAGGAGATATTACTGAACAAGTTATTAATACTGGAATCATTATCCTAATATGTTTTTCTTCTCTGCTTTATTGCTTTTTCTCAAAGAACTTCATACCATCTGACACATGATCTTATGCTTGTTTATTTTGTCTAATTTCTGCTCTCCTTCCCATGTAGATTCTGCTGGTGCAGCGATTTTTTTTTCATTTGTTCTAATTAGTT
This sequence comes from Geosciurus inauris, assembly GCA_004024805.1. Classification (NCBI taxonomy): domain Eukaryota; kingdom Metazoa; phylum Chordata; class Mammalia; order Rodentia; family Sciuridae; genus Geosciurus; species Geosciurus inauris. The sequence continues at coordinate 12,466 of PVHX01011345.1, read as the reverse complement.
ATACATGACAATAGAATGCATTTTGACACATCATACATAAATGGAGTATAACTTCTCATTCTTCTGGTTGTACATGATGTAGAATTACACCTGTTGTGTAATCCTATATGCACATAGGGTAATAATGTCTGATTCATTCCACTCTTCTTCCCACCTCCCTCCCCCTTTCCCTCTCTTCACTCCCCTCTGTCTAATCTAAAGTATCTCTATTCTTCCCAAGCTGTCCTCCTTTATTGTGAATTAGTATCCACATATCAGAGAAAATATTTGGCCTTTGGTTCTTTGGGATTGGCTTATTTTGCTTTGCATAGTATTCTCCAACTCTATTCATTTACCAGCAAATGCCGTAATTTCATGCTTCTTTAAGGCTCAGTAATATTCCGTTGTGTATATATACTACATTTTCTTTGTCCATTTATCTGTTGAAAAGTACCACAGATACTAGGTATCTGTGGTTGGTTCCACAGTTTAGCTATTGTGAATTGAGTTGCTGTAAACATCGATGTGGCTATATCCCTGCAGTATGCTGCTTTTAAGTCCTTTGAGTATAAACCAAGGAACAGGATAAATGAATCAAATGATGGTTCCATTCCCAGCGATTCAGAATGAAATTTTATAAAATACAACTTTTCTAATGGTCCTTAAGATTGGGCTATGATGTGCCTTCTGATTGTGCTAGGTTTAATTTAAGGTATTTATGGCATGATTTTAGAACAATTTAATAATTAAATTTGCTGTGGCTATTATAGACTGTCTGCATATTGTTCAGCTAGAGTCATTCAATTTTCTGCTTTTCTGAATAGTATTTGCTGTTTTCCAATATCAGTGACCATTATTCCCAGGGTACCAAAGACAAAACATGAGTGATCCTTCCAAAGTGTGATTATCCCTAATGTTTGCCTCTGGGTTCTCAAGAGGACTGAAAGGAAGGCAAGATATAAGATGCACATAAGCCAAATTCCACTTGTCCCTCCCCTGTACTACAGGATCAGATGTCAGTTCCTTCCTGGCATTTGACATTTCCTGAATTGAGCATTTGGACTACTGTTATCATCACAGCGGAATTTCATTAGTATCATCTTCAAGGAGTACATCTTATTAAACATAAAAATAGCAGAGCACAGCAGGACTGGCAGGTCATGAGATGAGACCAGCTCAGAGCCTTGAAGTTGTATTTCGTGTAGTATAGTTATTGGGATGTTCATGTCCAGGCAACAGCCTTGGTGTATAAGAGGGTCTGCCATGTTTTATGTGAAATACAACAAACCCAACCTGGTTTGGATGGATAAATAGATTACAGTTAAATATCTATCTATATCTGTATCTATCCAGATATATGTATTCATGCCAAATAACAACTTACTTACTTTATTTCTTTACTTTTTTGTAATTCCTTCTTTCTTAGCTCGGTTTGGTACAATAAACTTTATCATTCTGCTGCCATATTTCTGAGTTAGTTTCACTTTTTTCTATAACTTTCTACTTTATTATGCTATATTTTAATATTATTTCCTAATTCAGGTCTCAAAAATGTTCATAAGATCTCAGAAGTTCCTTCTGGAACATAAGAGCATAATAAAAAGGTGCATTATGACAGCTGAGTCAGCTTTGTAATTATAGTGTTTGTGTCTAATGTGTATTCTAACTTTCACTATTATCTTCTTGGATAAGCTCTGTCTTTATGGCAGAGTATGTACAAGGATTTGTTTTCTGGGGCAAATCCTAAGTAGTCTGACATATCTAAAATTAACATTGCTCATCAAACGTGCATGATTTGCAAAGATGCTGTTTTGAGGTAGCCTCTTTTGTTTTGAAACCCATGCCAATTCCCCGCGTGTGGAAAGCACAGTGTACAGATTCTCCTGGGTCATCTTCACCTGATTTGGATCCAAAGGAGAATTTGGATAAATTCACCAGTAGAAGTCACTTAAGGCTCTTGGAATGAAGTAATGACAATAAAAATTTAATAAGAATTTTCCAAATTTTCATAATCTGGAACATTTTATAAAGTACTGACAATAACTTAACAATTATTCATAATAATGATTCATATTATTTGAGTGCTCTCTCTATCCCAGGTACTGGCATAACTAACTGTTCTGCATATATTGTTTCATCTTCCCAACAATCATACAGAGCTAATCCTAATAGTACTGAGTTATAGATGAATCAGCCAAGGTGGAGAGAGGTTAAGAAACTTGCCAACATTACTTCAAGGTCACCAGGAGTGTTGAGCCCAGTGGATAACATATAAATTCTTAAACCAGCATGTATTTCACTCCTTTAATTTTTCTAAGTCTCCCAAGGGAATTCCAGTACAAAAATATTATGGAAAAGAATTATAAACCATTAAATCCACCTAGTTTAAACGTTATTGCAAAATAAACCATCTATAGGTTTCTCCAAGTAGAATCTTGGTATTATTTCACTGAGCTAGCAGATATTTTGAGGGTTGGAACTTGCTCTTAATGTGTAATTTTCTTGTAGAAAACACATGACTGCTGGTTGATCTCAAACATAGACAAACATCTGTGTAAACAAACAGTGCCTCTGACCCATCCCTTCCTGTATGTGGGGGTCAGTGAGGACTTGCAGGCATCCCAGTTAATGTCTGACAGGAAGTTGTGTTTCCATGATTGTGTAGACCACGAAATACTTTCCTTGAAAATGCACAGAAAGGGAGAGTCTGTTTTGGGCAGGGGAGATATACTGTTACACAGCACAGAGAGACTCCTAGGTATTATGGAACATACTTTTTGCCAGGATTGGACCACAAACAATAATCACATTCACAACAAATTTAAAAAAATCATACTTTGGTAAGTACCATGCAGAGAATGTAGAGGGAGTTGTGGGACAGTGAACAGGAGGCAACTTTGGGTCACCTTGGGGAGCAGCCTGTGTGGACCGAGGAAGGAGGCCTCAGTATGAATTGGGACCACAGGGAGGCAAGCGCTAGATGGCAGAGAGCTTTGAAGCCAGGGCATGAAACTTCAGTGCTAATGATGGGCTTTGGCAAGTCTCTGGTAAAGCAGTGAAGAGACAGGATTTGCTGGCTTTTCCTGGTCATTGTTAGGAATGGACTGTAGGGGAGCAAACGAGGAAACTGGGAGGCCAACCAGGAGCCTCTCTGGGGTGACTGGAGAAGGCACAATGGCAGCCTGGATGGAGTATTGTTGAAGATGGAGGAAAGTGGCTGAATTTGATAGTTTTAGAGGTAGAGTCTGTGGCACTGGCATGGCTGGACATTGGGTGAAGGTGGGAAGATAAATGAAGTGTGAAATGTATGTTTGGACTTGAGAAAATGAGTGGATGGTGAATCTTTTACTGAGACACTAAAGCCTGGGGGAAGTATATATTTTGGAAGATAAAACAAAAATTCTCTTAGGACCATGAGCATTTTTGGTTAAAGGCTTTCATTTCTCATCCAAGTAGAGAAAGGGTGTGCATGGCATCTATGGGAGAGCTCTTGATTATATTTCATTTGATATAGTAGAGCTTTGATCCTTGAGGAGTGATCTTAAAAATGGCATAAAGTCCCAAAGGTAATTCTCCTCTTGAGAGATTTCATTCAACATTTTAGCAGCAAAATCCTCCACTGTTGTGACATAAAATGTCATGCTTGTTATAGGAAATGAGATCAGACTCGTACAATGAAGTGTTTCATATGAGTTCCTTTGGCATTGATCTTACTTTTCTGTGCTAATCTGCAGTTCACGCTCCCACTCTTCTCACAAGCAGTCTCTTCCAATCAGTCTTGGGAAGCCTTGGATGAGGTAAGACATGAGCTTTAATGATGTTCCCAGTGTTCCTTGTTACCAAATTGCTATTTTCTGACATTAGAAATTTTCCGTATTGTTTTGTTATGCACACTACTTTTTTTTATTGCTATAATGATATTATTCCCCCCAAGGGACCTTGAAATGGTGAGAGTTTGGTGTTTGAGAAGCCCGTTGACTATTGTTGTCAATATAGTTCACGTTCTCGGTGTCAATTCTGGCAGCAGTTATAACTCATTGACTCAGCGGATCTCTGGGCATTTGTGCTGTGATGGGTCAGAGGCTGTGTGACATGCTGTTAATATAACGCAGCACTTAGTCATGTAGGCCAGAGAGCCACTCAGTGTTTGATTCCTTGCAAGGATTTCAGTAAACCCCACTTGCATTGTTAACATCTTTTGTAAGAGGATCAATCCTATGAAGCTGTGTCACTACAGTTTTATCAGGGGCATAGAATTTTGATTTTCTATCAGAGAGGAAAGCATTTGGCCTATTAATGTAAAGTTGAAGGCTCATGTTTCTCATAGTGAAAATAAGGGTTGGTATTGTCTACTAAGTTTCCCTGAGGCAGATGTATTTTCTTGCAGAATATAGGCCTATATAATGAATTATGACATTGGAATTGCATTTGCAATTTGCATAGTGCTTTTGGTAGCGTGGTCATTTCGACAGTATTAATTCTGCCTGTTCAAGAACATGGGAGGTCTTTCCATCTTCTAAAGGTTTCCTCATTTTTATTTCTTTAGTGATCTGTAGTTTTCATTGTGAGGACTTTCACTTCTTTGTTAGATTGACTCCCAAATATTTCATTATTTTTGAGGCTATTATGAATGAGATGGTGTTCCTAATTTCTCTGTCAGCAGATTTGTCATTGGAATATAGGAATGCAATTGATTTATAACTTTTAACTTTGTATCATGCTACTTTGCTGAATTCATTTGTGAGTTCTGGAAATTTTCTGGTGGAGTTTTTTGGGTATTCTAACCGTAGAATCATGCCATCTGCAAATAGAAATACTTCTAATTCTTCTTTTCCTATTTGTATCCCTTTAATTTTTTTCTTTTGACTAATTGCTCAGCCTAGAGATCCAAGGACTATGTTGAATAGAAGTGATGAAAGTGTACATCCTGTCTTGTTCCTGATTATAGAGGGAATGCTTTCAGTATTTTTCCACTTAGAATGGTGTTTGCCTTGGGTTTGTCATACTTAGCTTTTATAATGTTGAGGTAAGAGGGGATAGGGAGTCAGTCATGAGCACCTGAAGTGATACTCAGTCTGAGTTTTAAAGTCATGTTTCTGTTCTCTGATGCACAGTGGTGTTCAGGTCTGGGATAGATTTGGAGCTTGGTAAGGGCAGTGAAATATAAAGGAAGAATCTTCTCAACTGGCCAGGGCTTTTGATAATTCCTTGAATGCTCTCTGTGAGACCCAGAGAATGAACCGCCTGTGTGTGCTGCCACCTCTGCTAGGATTTCACAGTTGACTCATGCTTTCACATGGAGTCAGGGAGGAAAGGGGACTCCATTACCTTAAGATTAATTTTATGCCACTCTTCTGGGATTAGAAACTCCATGGAACAACATCTTTATTGTTAATACCAACAATAGTCAGATAAAATTTCAGCAAGATAGAAATAGCAATAACAACAGTACAAGAAGATGCTTGGGAAGATGAGGTAGAATAGTAAATACATTTCTCTTTCTTGCCACCTAACAAAAAGCCTATGACTTTATCATTTGAAAAATTCTAGGTGCTGTTAGTGCTGGGTAATGGAAACCCTGAAAGCAAATGTAGGAGGCCTGCTCTCTGGTTGCCTGCATCCCATCATTAACCTTCTTGTTATTTACCTCCAACACAGAGAGAAACATGGATGCCACACACCATTTTTGTCACCAATACAAAAACAAAATATGTGGTAAAAGACACGGATGATCTCATAAGTCAATCATCAGATCACATATAATATTTGCAATGCATGTGATTGACATATTAATTCACTCATAAACAAAGGCCCTTAGAAATTCATGAGAAAAATTCAAAGAGCCCATAGGTATATGGGCAATGATAGGAACAGGCAATTCAAGTAAGAGTAGCTTCTGATGTTGGAGGTTCTGTCCACTACTACTCTTTTTTTTTTGTACCAGGGATTGAACCTAGTGGTGCTTAACCCCTGAGCCACATCTCCAACCCCCTTTTTTTTTTGTATTTTATTTAGAGACAGGGTCTCACCCCATTGCTTAGGACCTTACCAAGTTGCTGAGGCTGGCTTTGAGCTCGTGATCCTCTTGCCTGGGCCTCCCAAGCCGCTGCTATAACAGGCGTGCACCACTGTACCAGGCCTGCCCACACTATTCTTAATGTAAATGAGATATCATTCTTCTGACTGGCCAGAAAGGAAAAAAGACAAAAAAAAAAAAAGGAAAAGACAGATGTGGATAAAACTTCTCACTCATAATTGATAGAAATATGGATTATTTACATTTTTAGAAAAGCAGTTTGAAAGTCCTTATTAGAAATACACAAACTCCTTCACCTGATAGTACTAATCTCAGGCATAGGGATTATACAAATGAAGACTCCAGTGTATAACATGTGAGGGACAGAGGTCACACACAGGGGAGCACACTGAGGTTTGTGGGCGGCATTGTTTTCTGGACTTCTTCCTGAAAATCCCCCAAAGAAGCCTACCCCCGAGAGCCTTTCTGTTTCTTAAAGGGCTGGCGTACTTTTACAGAGGATACAGGCTCCCTGGCTGCCAATTTGCTTCATTCTGTCAAGAATCATGTTTCAGCCTTCATTTTACTCTGCAAACTCGCTTCTCAGAAGATCAACTGGCACCAGTAGAGGATTAAAACTCCTTAAGTCGGCCTTTAGGTATTTAATGTAAGATTTTACATATTTCCCCATCTTTTTAGCACAACTGGATGTGTTTTTGCCAGTTATGTGTCCATGAGTAACCCCAGGTGAGTCAAGAATGTGTCCCTGTCCCATTTTCCTTTCTGTGAGTGCAGCCACCCTAATCCTCTTGTGCATTATGGGTGGTGACAATTACTGTCTTTAAGGTAAATTAGAATGGTGAATCCTACCTTTTGATTCAAAAGGTGCTGTAAACAGAAAGATGGGGGATTGGATAGCTCCCAGGACACCTCTGCTGGCAAATGCTGCTACTGTCACTAACGAACGGTACACTTCTGTGAGTTTCTGAAGACTCTGGGGTGTTTCCAAGAGCCCCTGTGCACTGCACATGGCTCATGGTAAAGCACTTACATGTGCCATGTACCAGCAAGGAACAAAGGAGAGGTGAAATGGTCTGGCCTTGCAGCACACACCCTTACCTGACTTGAGCTGCATCTGCATCTTAGCCTGAAATAAGACACAGGGATTCCATAAATGTTAAACTGAAGTTGAGAAACAGAGTGGCTGATGGGTAAGTGATGTGCGGATCCCCAGCTGTGGTGATAAACGTAAGGCACAGCAGTGAAGGGAAATGTCTCAAGAGACAAGAATGCAGTTAGCAAATCAGGTGACTTGAGCCTTCATGATCATTCTTGTTCTCTGGCTCCTGCTTTGCAAATTATATGCAGAGCCAGGGAATATTGGAGGCTGGAGTATTCCCTATCAAATGATATGGGTAGGTGAGACAAACAGCTGCACAGCTGGGATCTTTATTGAGGATAAAAAAGTGTGATTGGGATCACATATGTAATTAGAAGTTATACCATATAATGTTAAAAAAAAACTTTTTGAAAAATAACTGCCCAGAATGGTATCCACTATGTTTTATTTAGTCTAGCCAGATTTATGGGTAAAATGTAAAAGCAGCAGCATCTTAAAATAATACAGCTGAATATTCAAATGCTTGTTATAAATTACCCTCTTATTATTATTATTATTATTATTATTATTATTATTATTATTATTATTTTTGCATGGTAGAAGAAAGAGATCTGTATAGGAATATAAAAGATAATTATAAAGCTGTCCCATAACTGTACCAGACTTTCCATTTCAGTAGCTATGAAGGTTTTAGTGTTAAGAGATTCTGGTTTTCCCAGTTCTTTTTCACCTTATACAGTATAACACTACCTAACACATGCTCTCTCTCTCTCTCTTTCTGTGTGTGTAAAGTTTCTCATTCTTGGTAGTACTAACATTTTGGGTTGGATAATTTCTTCTGGGTGGGGGTTTGTGGTGCATTATAGCATATTTATCTGCATCCCTGTCCCCTGCTGACAGGTACCAGTAGTCTAGCAACAGCGCAGCTTGTTTCTAGACATTGCAAAGTGTTCCTGAGGAGGGATTGTACCATCACCCCTGGGCTTGAACTACTGGTCTAGATACACATTGCGAAGTTAAAGGCACAATCAAAAACAGGCATGAAGACTCATGTGCACTGTGGTGGCCATCTGTCTGTGAAGGCCAGGCCTTTCACTTGATGCCCTGAGATTTCAATGCTGCCTTGGACAGCGTTCTTGACCTTACACGGATGTCGTGCTCCCTGCACACAGGTGAGAGAGTTCTGGTGGAAGTTGCCAGGCAGGTCCAGCCTGAGGAGGGCTGCTCTCCCTTCCCGGAAGTGCTCCTCCTCTGGAGCTCAGTGCTGGGCAGCACAGGCTTGCTTTGGTGAGTGATGACGTTGAGGTCCATCCTGTAGTTATCAGTGATGGGAAATGGGAGAACCTGGGCTCTACAGGGCCCTGAGTCAACCTTGATGTCCCCTGACCTCCAGTTTTCCAATTCCCAACACTCTCCCCCCCAACCTCTATATTTACAGATGTTAGAATGAAAGATGGGACACGCAAAACCCAGTCCCTCAGTGAAAGCTGGAGTGGAAAGTGTTTCCCCAGGAGAATTTTGAGCATCAGTTTATGATCTGATAACCTTCATCATCTCTTCATTTCCCATCTTACCTTTACTGAAATCTCTCCAAAATAGCACAAGGCTGATTGCAAAATGAATACTCAGAACAACAAGGTGGGAGTATTTTTGGTATCACCTCTGGAAACCACAGCATTTACTGAGCTGAGTGAGTCAAACTTAAAGCTGCCTTTGAGAGCACACTTTCTTTTTTGCGGGGTGGTGGGGTATTCAGCTTTTTCAACTGTGCCCCAAAGAAGAAAATTGTCCAACAATGGCAGATTTCACATTCTGTGTCTTTCAGTCAAATCAGAAATCTGATGCCAATTCTAGCATTGCAGAATATTACACAAATTGGGAACCTCTTTGAAATAGTGAATCCATAAACCAGTGAGTAAATAATAATGATGCAGAGAGTGGTCATTTTGATTTGATGGGTGTTCAGCAGGATTTCTGTTACATGTATTTTTCATTGTATTTAAAGGAAAATTCTGCCCAATTTGCTTAGACCAATCATCTGGAAGTAGTTTTTCTTTTTTGTCTTTTGACCCTTTTCTAGCTGAAAAAAAATGATAGAGAATGAGAAAATTATAAAAATGCTGATTTTAGTGAAATTAATGTTAGAGGATAGGCTAATTTTTCATCTTCTAGCTCTTGCATAGAATTAAGTTTTTTATACCTTCTTTGAGAATGGTTTTTCTCTGGTATGTGACAAAGTATTTGGATTCCTGTCCTCCCTTGGGTCTTTCATTTTGCATCTCCAGGCTCAACACATCTTCCACATGTCTGTATTCAGTGACATCAGTTGCTTTCTTAGGTAGGAGAACTCTGTCTTCCAACTTAGGAGCCTTAGCTGCTGGGCATTCGAATTCCTGAGAGTGGCGCCAAGCATCTTCTATGCTGACCAAAGCATTTTTTTTCTTTTCTGGAATGAAGCTTTGCTTAAGAGAGCTGGGTACAGTGGCTTACCTGAAAGCCCAGCAACTCAGGAGGCTGAGGCAGGAGGATCATAAGTTTGAGGTCAACCTCAGCAACTTTATGAGACCCTCTTTCACAATACATAGAACTGGGAAGGTAGCTCAGTGGCAAAGTACCTCCAGATTTGATTCCCAGTACCACGAGCAGGGGAATAAAAAAAGAAAAAAAGCAGTGTTTTGAAATGTGTGTCTTAATAATAACTCTTATAGGAATCCTTTGTTAGTAATTGACTTGTTTAAATATATAGCTCTCTGACTAATTTGAGTCACTTGTCTAGCTGCCTAAATATTGACCCTATCTCCTGGTGACCAGATCTATGGGTTGTATAGCTGCTACATCCAGGTGTTTTACTTATGTTAATCAGTCATATGAACTCTGCAAGGTGAGGACCCTTGGTCCTATTTAGTAGCTAAAGCTTAGATACAGAAGTTACATCATTTTTCCACCTATCTGCTAACTCAAAGGCTCATGCTTTGATACTAGCAAATGACTGATGCTTTTGATTTCTTGCTTATACAATACCTATGGTTGTTATTTTCTTCTAATGAGCAGATCTGGTAGATTTTCCTAAGGTTTTGAGTGAGTTTCTTGTTGCATTTGTGGGAAGATTTCTACCCAAGGTCATTGCAGGGTTTTCATATTATGATCAGTAAAGAAGTAGAAACATCACTTGAACCAATGACTCCTAAATATTTGAAAATGGACTATTTCCATCTGTTACTATTTATGGAGGATCTCTGATATTTAAAGCACTGAATATAGGTTGATGCCATCAAATAGAACCAAATGGATGTCTTTTTATTTTATGCTCATTTAGTGAGACTATGCTGTATAGACATCAGTATAAAGTGCTAGAGAAAAGCTGTCATCTTAGATAAACGCAATGTTTTTGTTACATACAGTGGAATTGCCAGATCTTAAATATAGCTTGGTGGTTTTCCACATCTTATGCTTCATTTATTGTAAATGAAATTAATTTTGTTCAATGATGTCCTTTAAGATGTCAAATGTTATTAGAATGAAATATGATGATTATAATAGTGCCTGTTTATGCATGTGATAGGTGTTTTCCTAAAATAATTGCATAGTACATTTTCAGCTCACAATGGCAAAAGACTTGGTTATCATTTGAGCTTTCACCCATTTAAAAAGAAAAACAGTAGATCACAATAGCAAATGAGATCCTCCTAGGCAAAAAACCAACAAACAAAAAAACCTTGGGGATTTTCTCTTTCAATTATTTCTGATGAATGTTGCTAATTTTATGGAGATTTTACACACCTCCTTTGATATGCCTTTCAGTGGAATTCATTTAAAGAAATGATAAACTTTGTAAATGCTAGACTCAGAATACAGGAAAGTTCAGAAATATGAAAATCATCATGGCTGTAGAATGTGACTTCTATTAAGTACATGGAGCTTTTGATGTCTCAGTATGACAGAAGCACCATAAAATAATACCTGCTACCTCTCTCCTTCCTAGTCCTGTCGCCATGAATGTTAGGCGGAACATTTCCAATTTCTGCAGTGATTTCAAGCATTCTTTCTTCCTGTCCTCTCACCTGCCCTCTTACTTCAGCAGGCCAGCTCACTCTTTCTAACTTGTACTACTTTCAGGCCTACGTGTCCTCCCTGTGAAGCCCCACTAGAAGATGACAGAGGCCCAGTGTGGCAGTATACTCCAGCTTCTCTACATGCATCCTCGCTCCACCCTGCTCAGGACTTGGGTGCCCTTTGCCTAAATCTCAAAAGTCTTGCTTCCGTCTTCTGAGGACAGTTGTGTTCCTTCTTAGGCTTGGCATCCTGTCTTCCTTATTTCTAGTTCACACCACGTGTGTCTAATGTGGATGTCTGTGTTTGCTACAACAGTATTCCCCTTCCTACTTTCCTGGTTCTACCACTGACAATTTCAGAAAAGATTTTGTCCACTGTTCCATCACCGAGTATTTTTCATTCTCCTGGGTGCCTACCCATCATTACCAAAGTCTCCTTCACACTTGCCATCTGAGAGCCTAACAGAGGCTGTGCAACCTCAGATCCTCTCACTGGGAGCACAGATTGGCTTCACCTCCACCAACACTCACGCCATGGTGCATTCCATGTGGCTGTCATCTGGAATGGAGACATTGCTCCTGAGCAACAGAAGCTGCTGATGGATGGATTCACAAATGCTCTACTATGGCAATGAGTCTCCTTCTAGGAGAACATAGTAACAATGGGGATTACTGGATGTAGAAAAAAATAATAAAGTGATAGAGAAAGCAGTAAAACCAGTTCAGTTTTAAAAAAAAATTTATGAACCCCCTGATCTGAAAGTCTAAAGACTACTGTGAGTCAATCATAATAACCACTCCAGAGATCTTTCTGAAGTCCCTCGGAGGGTATAGCATAATCTACAAAGTAGTAAGTTGTGCTTTGTCTTCACAGAAGTAGGTTTAATTCATTCTGTAGGTTTAATTAGAACAAGAAGAAGAAGGAAGAGAGAGATAAGCAAAAGTGCATCTGAAATCCATGACAAGATTGATTTTCTGCCCATCATTTACTGACAAGACACTGCCTTCGTGGAGAGGACAGAATCTTTCATTTTAGGCAACATCTTGCAGGATTAGCTAAGGCCTCTGTCTCATCTAAGGGAAAGCTTTTGTGGTGAAGTCACAGTGTTATTTGGCCTTACCTGGCCTAAGTTTGTCCACCTCCTGTTGTAAGTGGTGATACTTTCTAATCATGATGACATATTTAATGTGAGTTTTCTGTTTGGTGAATACAAGATTAATTTTTATTTCCTCCTCCTTCATCCCTTATTGGTAATCCACAGGCAGTTTTATTCACTGGACTGGGGATGATCTGTGTTG